>JAJOZX010013513.1:0-84814 GCA_023014485.1 Bathynomus jamesi
CCCAATGTCCCGTTTTTGTCTCAAGGAAATATGGCAGCTAGTAAATCGTATATTTAAAGTTCTTTTAATGAATAATTATTTGCTCGCATACGGTTACATAATAGTCCTTCTTCTAATTCTCATTAAATAAAATACGTTTTTCCTCCTATTAATTTTTTTTATAAAGAAAAACATTTCAACTCGGGCTTATATCCTTCGGCCTTGTAGAGGCACAATTTTTATTTCTGGCGATACATGGTAACTTTTTACATTTCGATAAGCGTGCCTTCAACTGCCTGAGAGAAAAAGGTTTTAAATTCGGCTATTTCATTCATTGCTATGCGCGTAAGTTAAATTTAGTGTTAAGTAAAATGTCAGAGAAAGTTAACGGGGCTAAAATGTCCTTTTCCAATGTACGTGCTTTCAGTAAATTTGTTTCTTCAAATACGAAACGAAAAGCTGTATTTAGAGAGCTTAATATCAGCATTCCATCATTTTGCGAAACAAGGTGGTGCTATAGATCTAGAACCGTGTCAGCAATAAAAAGGCAGCGTGAAACTCTGAAAAATGCATTTCAAAAGATTTTAGATGACAGTCCAAAATGGGATGAAGATACTCTTAATCAAGCTGATAATCTACTCATAAAATTGCGTGATTTCACTTTTCTGTTTTTATTAACTGCTTTGAAAATATATTGTCACAAGCCGAAAAATTATTTGATCTTCCGCAATGCAAAAGCAGCTTGACATGAAGTTTGCGCAACAGAAAGTAAATGACTTTATTGAATTTATTGAGTGCGCTCGTACTGATAAAGCATATAATAAAGTTTTTCAAGAAACAATGGCAGACTTCGAACAATCCGAAGACCTGCCTTCTCCCCCGAGAAAAAGAGCTAGAGGCAAACAAATGAACTATAAAGCAATATATTTCGAAATAATTGACATTATACTAATGTCAATGAGGGAACGATTTGATTACATTCGGGAGTTTGCGTTCTTTGAGTTGATTGATATGACCAAATTTCCAGAATTTGCTGAAAATTTTCCAATGCATCATCTTAATGCTTTACAAACTAAATATCCAAATGTAATTGACTCCAAATCCTTAGTTAACGAATTGAAATATCTTTATCGGACAGTGACTTTAGAAAATGCAAATCTGCAAATGAAATTTTAGAAGTCTTTCACGAACTAAGATTATTGTCCGCGATGTCGGAAACCCAAATCTGATTCAGCTCCTTACCATACCGTAAACTTCTGCTTCAAATGAAAGAAGTTTCTCCGTTCTTGATCGAATTAGTCATATTTAGAAACACAATGACTCAAGAACGGCTCTCGTCCCTGGCTAGGATTTTCATTGAAAAAGAAATACTTATTGATTTAGAAAGCAAAAAGGAATTACATGACCAAATATTAAAGGAATTTGCTTTAAAACCAAGACGCTTGGAATTTATGTTCAAGTAAATAAAATTCAAATAATTTTTTTTACCGAGGTATGTATTTATTTATTTTATTGATAATCTTAAGTTATTGTCATGCATTTAAATGTCGGCTCATATGTAGACTTGAAAATTTAAAAAGAGCCCGAGTAGTCTTGAAGAGCTGGAGTCGCCACTGATATATATATATAATATATATATATTAGTGGTGGACCGGATGTCAGTTTTTCAACATCTGCGGATGCGGAATTTTAATTTCAATATCCGCGGATGCGGATTTTTAATTTCAATATCCGCGGATGCGGATATTTAGTTAATCTATCAATATAATATAGAATTATGAATATATGACATAATTTTTCAAATTTCGTGATATTACTGTTATGGCAGGCAATGCATAAGAATTAAAATTAATATTAATGTTTTCATTATGATAAAAAAATTAACTTTCTCAAGAGTTTCAGCCACAGAAAATTCAACGAAACAAGTTTCATTCAATTTTCTGTGTTACCAGGTATTTATATTTTGAGGTTTATATATTTGTTTGTTCATTAATAATTAATACTTTACATGAAATGTGCATGACTGGGCCTTCTAAGCTACTTTATAAGCTAATTTAATTGTAAATTGCATAATTTATTAGAGGTAATATCCGCATAACATCCGCAGTCAGAAGTGCGGATGCGGATGTTAAAAATGATGCGGATGCGGATATCCGGTCCACCACTAATATATATATATATATATATATATATATATATATATATATATATATAGAAGGGTAAAACATTAAATCTTTGGTAAACTTGTCTTCTACTTTATTAACTTTTAATTTGCATTTTATTTTTTATATATATCGAAACCTGACCATAGGCAGCAGTGTGTTAAAACCCGGGCAGAGTTCCAGTATAAATTTGTATTTTTATAATCCATTTGATCTTGTGCTAAAAATCGATTAACTTTTAATTTGCATTTTATTTTTTTTATATATATCGAAACCTGACCATAGGCAGCAGTGTGTTAAAACCAGGGCAGAGTTCCAGTATAAATTTGTATTTTTATAATCCATTTGATCTTGTGCTAAAAATCGATATTTTTCCTTACAAATCTGTACGCCTCACTGGTAATCCTTTAAGGTTTAATTTTTTATTTTTTATTTTACTTCTCTGTTTATTGTATATATATGTATGTATGTATGTATGTATGTATCTGTATATATAGATATGTATGTGTGTTATATATATATATATATATGTGTGTGTGTGTATGTATGTTATTTATTTTTTCTTTTTTCTTTCTGTAACCTATATTGGCTTAACCTTTTTATGTACTTCAGTGTTCCTGAGGATGTCATTAGACGAAAGCGCTTGAGCACCATTTTGTGTTTCCTTTCCTTCGTGGTTTTATTTCATATATATATATATATATAAGCACACCGGACAAAAAATTAGTCACCCTCTCAGAATGTACCTAATAACGTGTGACGGGCGCCTCTGGCCTTGATAACCGCACGAATCCGGCGAGGCAGAGACTCTACGAGGTTGTGCATGTACTGAACATCGATTTGCTGCCACTCGTTCATCAGCCGGTCCCGAAGTTCCGCCAGAGTCCGTGGGTGTCTATTCCTGCGCTTCACTTTCTGTTTCCAGCCTGAACAACACCTTCGACGCACTCAGGATTAAAGGCTTCATTGGACCTGCGATGTACTCGTCGCCTCCCATCATTGGAGAACAAACAAAAACGGGACTCATCGGACCAAACTACACGTTTCCAATCTGCCGCAGTCCAGTTTTTGTGCCTCTGAGCCCATTTATAACGTGCCAATTTGTGACTTGCTGTTAACAGCGGCCTCTTCCGTGGTACCCTGCTCCAGATGTCCATCGCATGCAGTTCTCGTCGCAATGTCCGTTCGGAAATTGGTCGCTGGAGAACCTCATTGGTTTCTTGGAGCAATTGTTCTCTGGTTTGAAAACGATTTGCAGTTACTAGACGAGAAACATGGCGGCGGCCCCTATTGTCGAGAATTGTTTTACGGCCACAGTTACGCCGTCGATTGTCAGTTGATTGCGAACTACACCACTCTGTAAACTCGCTGGACAGTACGCGTTGACACACCAACAAATTGGGCTACTTCAGACATTTCGTGTCCGTGGGCTCTGCCAAACACGATGGCTCCTTTTTGCCACTGAGTAACGTCTGCCTCACGACCCATTTTGCAGACTATATCCAACACACACTTTGTTCTTCACCACCTCACGAAGCAGATCTGATCCTGTGTGCTACGTCACCGCTACTTGTCACTTACCAATGCTACATCAGCGCCCTCTGTGTGACCTTGAACTTCCTACTATCGGTGCTATTAGGGGTGACTAATTTTTTGTCCGGTGTGCTTATATTAAACCTACCTGTGTTATTATTTTTGTAAACGTGTGTGTGAGGTTTATACAGGGTGTACATAAAGTCAGGATCTATTTTTGTGAAGCACTTGGAAATTATGTGGAATTCAATCATAAAATGATAAAGTGGTAACATTTATTAAATAATTAAGAGTAGGATTCGACGTGACGCCCATCAGTATCCCTGCACAGCTCAAATCGTTCCGCAGCATTTCTAAACACATTCTGGAGCATTTGCGGGGTTATGTTATCTGCAGCAGTTCGTATACGTGTACGTAAGTTTTCAAGACTCGTAATCTTCGTCTGACAGACGTGGGATTTGATAAAGCCCCACGCAAAGAAATCTAAAGCGGTTAAATCTGGTGGTCTCGCTGGCCAAGGTCTGTTGCTTCCGCGTCCAATCCAGCGATTTGGAAAACGTCCATTTAGATAATCCTGAACAATTTTGGCATAGTGACAAGGAGCACCATCATGTTGATAGACGACGGTACTAACAATCCTATCCCCGTCGTCTATCAACATGATGGTGCTCCTTGTCACTATGCCAAAATTGTTCAGGATTATCTAAATGGACGTTTTCGAAATCGCTGGATCGGACGCGGAAGCAACCAAAGACCTTGGCCAGCGAGATCACCAGATTTAACCCCTTTAGATTTCTTTGCATGGGGCTTTATCAAATCGCACGTCTATCAGACGAAGATTACGAGTCTTGAAAACTTACGTACATGTATACGAACTGCTGCAGATAACATAACCCCGCAAATGCTCCAGAATGTGTTTAGAAATGCTGCGGAACGATTTGAGCTGTGCAGGGATACTGATGGGCGTCACGTCGAATCCTACTCTTAATTATTTAATAAATGTTACCACTTTATCATTTTATGATTGAATTCCATATAATTTCCAAGTGCTTCACAAAAATAGATCCTGACTTTATGTACACCCTGTATAAAACAACTATGACGCTATGGTACGATCAAATAATTAATAATGACGCAGAAATTAATTTATCTATAGGTATTTTCCGAAGCTGAATAAAAGGAATAATGAATTGGGGATGAATATTGAATATTAAATGACTATTAATAGGAGAGAATTATTAGAAGGATAAGAATTTTAATAATGACACCAACAGCATCGAGAAATAAAAAAATAAGAGTAATAATAATTATTATCTAATGCTAATTATTATTACTATTGTTATTTATTATTACTTATTTCCTTCTTGGGGTATTTGGGAAAGGAATGTATTGTTTTGTGCGTATATTTTTAGGGTTTTTTATGCAGGAAGGAGGGGCCAAGGGCGAATGCCCGCAAAAGCGGCCCTCACATAGAAGAAGATGAAGACAGCCAAATTGATGGTCCAGGTTTTTCTATTGCTTTGTTTTGTTTCAGACATGTCCTCCCCGTCATCTTCAATAGGTTCAGCGCACTAGTGATGTTGTGTTGTGTTCTATGTTGTGCTAGAGCGGTACAGTCTGTCATAATGTATTCAATTATTTGTGGTTTGTCCTGGCACAGGTGGCAGGTGTCGTCTCTGGAGATGACTAGTCTGTGTTTATATGTCCGTAAGTTGGGGTGATGTCCACATCGGAATCGTGCTAAGTTAAATCGATCCGATCTGCTCAGGCTGATCTTTGACCTGTTAATAGGTGGCGGCTTCGCACCAAGGACCGCATTCGGACCGAGTCGTGTCAGTGCTTTGTGGGTTAGGTGTGTGTGTGTATGTGTTTTCTGTACTGTGTGATGTCTGTGGGGCGTGGTATGGAATGGAGTATTTGGTTATAAAGTCTCTCTGGTGTTACCTTAATGGTGCGAGGTGTTGGTGCATGATTGTACATGTAGTGGCAAGGGTGTTGTGGGTTAGTTGTCGCTGCTGCCATGAATTGTGTTCCCCTCATGTCTAAATGTTCCCTAACTTTCAGTATTTTTGTTTCTGTGTGCAGGTGTTCTATTGGTGTTGTTTGAGTGCATCCTGTAATGATACGAAGTGCGTTGTTTTGTATTGTCTGTAAGGTGTTTATGTGTGTGTTTGAGATAATGGGTGCCCAGCATGGGCTAGCATAGTCCATAACTGACCGAATATATTGTTTGTATATGAGTGATGTTGTTTCCTGCTGGTGTCCAAAGTTTGAGCCTGTTAGTACCCTAAGCGTGTTAAGTCTTGACGTATATTTGTTTTTAATGTCCTGAATGTGGCTTGCAAAAGATAATGATGTGTTGTATGTGATCCAAGAATTTTGGTCCTATGAGTGTGTGGAATGTTGATGTTGTTTTGTGTAAGCTGTGGAGTTACCTGGTGTTCTTTTGTGGCTTGTAAGCAAGGTGATGGTTGATTTTGTGGGCGCTACTTTGAGTCTATTGTGTGTGAGCCAGTCTTGTATACTGTTTATGTATGTTTGTAGGTTATTTGTAGTGGTGTCGATGTTGTTGTGGGTGGATGTTAGAGTTATGTCATCTGCATATGATGATAAGGTAAGCTTGTTATCTATGGGTGTTGGAATGTCATGCATGTATAAGTTGAACAGTGTTGGTGAGAGAACAGAGCCTTGAGGGACCCGTTCGGAAAAAGCTTGTTTTTGGATGACCTTTTGGTGTTATTGTGCATGTTTGTGTTGAGTATTTTGTTTATGAGAGGGAAGCGTGGGATAGCATCAAGTGCTTTACTAATGTCTATTGTAGCTAATAGTGTACGTTGAGCTGGTCGTCTGGAGTTGATGCCATCCATGATGTGCTGAGTGAGATTAGTCAGTAATGTCGTGGTTGAGTGGTGAGGTCTGAATCCATGTTGAGTAGGCGATAGTGGTATGTGTGGGTTGGTGATTTGTAAGATTAGTCTTTCTGTTACTTTGGAAGGTGTGCATAGTAAAGTAATGGGTCTATAGGAAGCTGGTTCTGTTGGATTTTTGTTTGGTTTGAGGAGTGTAATAACTTTACCTCTTTTCCATATGTCAGGAATAATACAGTGTTGGTATGAATATGTGCTGATATTTGTGAGAGCTAGTATTCCTTGTGGGCCCAAGTGTTTAAGGTGTATGTTAGATATGTTGTCTGGTCCAGCAGCCTTCGAATTCTTAATGTTTTTGATGATATTGGTGGTCTGGTCTGTATTGAAGGGTGTAATGGTCGTGTCGAGTCTATAGGTTTTCTTGTGTCTGGCTGTTTGTCTGTCTGCGTGTTTCTGGTTGTTGTCTCTGTTTAAGTGACTTATCTTTGCGTAGTGATTAACTAGAATGTTAGCTTGTTGTGTGTATGTTGGGATATTATTTTGGCTGCGATAGATAGCCGCGTGTGAGGTGTGAATGCCGCTGTTAGAGTGTGTAATGCTGTTTATAGTCTTGTCTAGCCTGGATGTATCTGTGGAGTGGTTTAGTGTTGCTATGAATTCCCTGAATATTTCTGCTGTTTGTTTTTCTTTGAGTTTGTTGTTTATTTCTGTGTTGAGCTGTTGTATCTGCTGTTTTATGGCTTCTGTGTGTGGTGTTTGCGTGTTATGTTTGAGGTTGTTACGTTGCCTTTTGAGGTGGGCTATTTCTCTAGTGTAATTTGGGTTGTATTTCCTAATGTTGCCCTTGGGTATGTATTTGTTTGCATTATTGATAATCTGATTAAATGTCTTGAGTGTTGTATTGATGTTTATGATGGGTGTGCTGTTTAATGTGGTGAATTGTTCCTCAGTCTGTATTTTGAACTGTTCCCAATCAGCTTTCTTGCAATTTCTGTAAGTGTGCCTAAGACTGTTGGGGCAGAGTATAGAACATGTTGTAATGATGATGGGCAGGTGGTCTGATGACAGTTGTTTTTCTGTTCTCCAGTGTGTATGTGTTGCTAGTGAGGGGGAACAGAACGTTATGTCTGGGGAGGAGTTTGAGTCTCCTGCTTGATGTGGTATGTGTGTATGTTCTTCTGTATTATTAAGAATGAAGAGGCTGTTTAGTTGTGTGGCTTTGTTGGCGCCCCTGATGTTACTTTGGTTGTGCTGGTACCAACTAGTGTCTTTAGCGTGGAAGTCTCCTCCTAAGATGACATTAGTGAGAGAGACCAGATTGTGTAACTGTGGATTGTAATTGGCTGGCACCTGAGGTGAACTATCTGGTGGGATGTAAATGTTGATTAGTGTGGTGTTGTGTTTTGTTTTGCGCGTGTTTTAACGCTAACTGCCTGTATTTCTATCGTGTTATCTGCTTGGATTGTGTTTGTAATGTTTTGGGTAGCATCAGTGTAGCTAATGCTTTTACGTATGTAAGTGATGAGTCCACCCCCCGTTACCCCCAGTACGATCTTGACAGATCGCCGTAAAGTCAAGGATGGTGGGTGTTTTGTGTGTGCGTTTTAGTTTTGTTTCTTGTATAAGTGCTATGTGAATGTTTTGTTTGTGTACGAATTCCCTAAGCTGCATGATTTTGTTTGCGAGGCCATCTACGTTGAACTGTAATATGTTAATATTATACTTCTGTATGTGTCTCATGGTGCGAGTGTGTCTATGTCTTTGTGTATGGTGACATGTGTAAGTTGTAGTGAGTGACTGTTGAGAGGGACGCTTTGCAAAGCGGGTGGAGAAGTGACGAGTGGAATCATCGGCAGAGGAGTAAATAGGACAGGAAGTGCGATTTTAAAGATTATTAATAAACAAAAGGAAGAGAGTGTGTGACAGGACAGAACCCTGAGGAACACCACTGTTGATAGCTTTAGGAAAAGAACAGTCGCCATCTACAACCGCAGCTATAGATCGCCAGAAAGGAAATTAGAGATGATGACACGGATAGAAGGATAGAAACTGAAGGAGGGCAGTTTCGAAATTGTGGATTTGTGCCAGACTCTATCAAAAGCTTTTGATATGTTTAACGCAATAGCAAAAGTTTCATCGAAATCCCAAAAGGAGGATGATCAAGAGTCAGAGAGATATGCAAGAAGATCGCCAGTCGGGCATCCCTTGCGGAACCCATACTAACGGTCTAAAAGAAGATTGTAAGAAGAGAGGTGTTTAAGAATCTTCCTCTTAAGGATAGATTCAAAAACTTTAGAAAAGCAGGAAATCATAGCAATGGCACAATAGTTGGAGGGCTGAGAGCGGTCACCCTTTTTTGGGACATGCTGAATGAAAGCGAACTTTCAGCAGGGAGGAAAAGTACCAGATGAGATACAAAGACGAAAGAGTTTGCCTAGGCAGGGTGTCAGCACTGAAGCACAGTTCTTAAGAACAATAGGAGGAACACCATGAGGACCGTACGCCTTCCTAGAGTTGAGCCCAGATTGGGCAGAAAGAACACCTTTGGAAGAGATTCTAATTTTGAGACATAATAAAGTCAGGGGAAGGAGGAGATGGAGGAACAGCACCGAAATCGTCCAGGGTTCAGTTAGAAACAGAAGTTTGAGCGAAGAGTTGAGCTTTGTCAGGAGAAGAGACGGCAAATAAGCCGTGGGAAAGGGAAAGAGGAGTGAAAGAAGAGGAAAAAAAGGTGTTGAAGAAGTTCTTAGCTAGATGCCAGGAAGAGCGAGAATAATTAGAATTGGATAGGTTTTCACATTCTTGTCTGATGAAGGAATTTTTGTCGAGTCGAAGAACAGATACAGATTTTTGCACGATTCCGGGCACAAATTTAAGCTGAGTGCAGAGCTTGGCAGTATTTAAATACATTTGTATTTAAATACGTATTTAAATACATTTGTGTATTTAGAACTGTATTTATAAATACATTGTTTTTCATGTATTTAAATATAGTATTTAAATACTTTAATGAGTATTTAAATACAATGTATTTAAATACTCAAAATATAAAAATGTAAATACTTTTACTGGTTTAATACACGTTCTGTACTAGTACAGTACGACGCGTCGACAGTGTAGTACAGCATGGTTCATGTTTCAACGTGTCAGTTCAATCAGTTGTGTGCCACTCTTAGTCGAAAGCGGTTGATTTCTTTATCGTGTGCGTGTCATGGCTTAGTGAATTAGTGAATGCATATGTTAAAATTTGTATGTATTTAAAATGTATTTACAAATGTATTTGAATACAATTGATGTATTTTGTATTTAGTATCTAAATACATTCGTAAAATGTATTTAGTATTTAGTATTTAAATACATTTCTCCCATGTATTTAGTATTTAAATACATTCAATGTATTTATTGCCCAGCTCTGGCTGAGTGAGAGTCAGGAGTTAGATGGCGACGGTACCTTCTGAAACACTCCATTCCCTTGCCGATAGCATTAGAGCAAGTGAAGTTAAATCAAGGTATTTTTGCATTAGTAGTTAGGAATACAATATGGAATGTACTCCTCCATGCCCGAGAGAATCACCACCGTGATGCACTCAGCACACTCGGAAGGGCCCCGGCCACGGAAGCAGTTATAATCATTCCATGAGAAATCAGAGAAGTGCTGCCTAAGGGCCCCCAATTAGCTGCGCCAAAGTGCCAAAGGCATTCTTGGGAGGACCCAAAGGCCAGATTGGAGCGATAGGACAGGAAACAGATATAAGATTTGTGGTCGGAGGAGACCAACGAAGAAAAAAGTTCGACAGAGTAAGAAGAAGGATGATAGGCGAGAAATAAATCCAGAATGTTGGGCCTATCTCCAAGGCGATCGAGGATACGAGTAGGGTGCTGTACAATCTGCTCTAGGTCATTTAGGATAGAAAAGTTGTAAAGTTCTAAGTTGTAAAGAGGAAAGCCAAAGGTGGTGGCGAACATTGAAATCTCCTAAAATGGAGATTTCAGCAAAAGGGTAGTGGGATAGAATGTATTTCACCATTGAAAGTGAGATAGTCAAAGAATTTTGGATAGTCAGTAGAATTAGGAGAAAGGTAAACAGCGCAGATGTATTTAGTTTGAGATTGGCATGTAAGCCGTAGCCAGAGGGCATAGAATTCCGAGGATTCGAGTTCGGGAATTCGAGAACAAGTTAGATCATTGCGTATATATACGCAACATCCACCTTTGGAGTGAAATTGAGTATAGAGAAAGTAAGTGTGTACAGAATAAGGGTTGCTGTCAGTCGTCCCAGACACACGAGTTTCAGTGAGAAAGAGAAGGTGAGGTTTAGAGGAGGAGAGGTGGTGTTCAACAGATTGAAAATTGGAGGAAAGACCACAAATGTTGCAGCTATTGAAAAGTGAATCAGGCATAGCCCCAGAACATCTCGAATGGGCGGTAGCAGATCCAGTCCCGCTTCCCTGGTGTGCGTTCCCGGTATCGGCAGCGGGTGAGCAAGAAGTGGGGACATTTATGGTCCCCTACCCAGGGAACTCCGAAGCTTTTGAAGTTGTTACCAATTTTTTTTTTTAAATTTGGAAAAGATTATGTAATGTATAAGATACATGTATATGTAGTGAAGAATAGGGAGAGAAGTGTGTGTTTGAGAGCATGTTGGACTGCTTACAGGGTAGATGAGACAAGGAAAAAGTTCAGCCAAGGACAGTGACAGGAGAAACGGGAGTTCCAGCACTCTCTATCTTCTATCTAACGTAAGATTAAAGCCTGCGGTAACTTTGGAATTTAAGTCTTAGTTGCTCTATAAAAGATAAGTGAATATTGATTGATTTTAATTAGTTCGGTAGATTGTTCCATTATTTCACCCCTGAATAAGTGTAAGAATTTCTATTACATTAAGGAGTATAATTTGTCCTTGAGGTGTATTCACTCTCTTTGCAACTAGTTCGATGTTTGTGATGTATTTTCCATTATCATCGAGGCAAATTATTCTGCAACGGTGAACATTAAGGAGCGTATCTGTACTTGAAATATGTCTCCAAATTTTAATATACGCTATTGCTTAAAGATTTCTGATGTATGAGCATATTTAGTTTGGATCTTTTCCTTTATAGCACCCCGAATTTCTTCTTTTCAATTAGTAGCAACTTTGACACAGACAACAACCTACGGGAAAATTATTGAATGCCAGTTAATTGAATGGCCGGTTTGGTTAATTGAATGCCCGATTAGGTCAAGTGTACGTCCTTGACAATTGGTTAGGTTAAGTCGTGATATTTTCGTTAAAACTAACGAAAATATCACGATTTAACCTAACCAATCGTCAAGACGTACACTTGACCTAACTGGGCATTCAATAATTTTCCCGTAGGTTGTTGTCTGTCAAAATTGTTATGAACTAAAAAGAAAAACTTGGGGTGCTATAAAGGAAAAGATCCTTTATTTTTATTTATTTTACTTATAATTCTCTTTTGGTTTATGATTAAAGGAATAATGATGCAATCACACGCACTTCCATATACAGTAACGTTGTATGTGAGGTGTGGATAGACTAGAAAAGTATGCGTTTTAAGTGTACGTGTGAGTAGGAAATGTCATTTTGTTAAAGTAAACGAGAATTTCGAGAGTTTTTCATCCATATTTTCAATATGTCAAAAAGCTATTTTGTCATCAAGCACAAATCTTAATATTTCCCATCTTTGACATATGATATCGTGTGCACGTCGATAATAATATTGAAGTCTGGTATTATTGTTGTGTGTGTGTGTGTGTGTGTGTGTGTGTGTGTGTGTGTTTGTTTTTAGCAGAAAAATTGTCTTGTTTATATTTAAGGATAATTTGTTGGTTTTCAGCCAGTCACATACTATCGCGATGTCTTTATTAACCGTTTAATGAAAGGATGCGAGATCGCTGTTTGAGTACATCAGTATGTTGGATTTTGAAGAGAAACAAACAAACACTATTTCAAACTCAACAGGTACAAACATTATACAAGAGGTCCATAGAAGATTAAGAGATAGTTGTCTGGAGCACTGACTAAGTAGGCCAGTGAATCAGTATGTATAATGAACATACAATTGCCTCCGCCAATGCTTCCAGATTTGAGATTTATAAAATATATCGGAGACCAGTCCACTAACCATGGCTTCTATTATCTTATTGACTGACTCACCAAGCCTCGTGATAAATCTAAATACAAAATTGCGAATGACACTAGCACAGTTATGCACCTTATTGACACAAACAGCATACTGACACGAGAAGGAGCACCATTTACAAATCTTGGAGTCCTTAATAAACTCCTAAAAATATCATATTATATGCAACATATAATTTCCTCAAATTATACATCCTGTAGTTCCACCACCAAGTATGTGGTCAAGATACTTAGTCTGGGTTACCTCAAACAGCACCATACCATTCATTTGAAATTCAGGAAATTTTATATATTTGTAGGCCTTGGTCCTCATAATCATAACTTTTATCAGGATTACATTTCATGTCGTTATCCTTCCCATACCTTTCACACACCTTCAAAAGTGTGCTGAGCCCTTTTACAGATGGAGAAATAAGAAATTAAATAGTCAGCCAGAATTCATGGTTAACTTTAAACTCACGATGTTCTTAAATTTTAAATGCAGCTTCATAAAACTTATCCCACTGGCTTGGGATGCGAAGCGCAAAATTTTGATGGCTGTGATATTTTAATGTAGTAACTGACTGGCTTTTCTACATTTCACGGAAATGTATGAAACTTTAAAAAAACATAGACGGACTACTCACAAATGTGTAAAGTTTAGTTGCCCCTAATTATCGTTTTCTTTTTATAGAAAAAAATAACAAAATTATAAGAGTAACTATATCATTGTTTATGACTAAACCAGCTATAAGTTAGTATAGTATACGTATATAAGATTAGTATAAATTTTAATAATATAATTCACACTTATCTCATTCATTTAAGACTAATTTAAGTGATATCGCGACACGCTGGCCAAAAGCACCAAACTTTGCACACTTATACTATAGTACTATGCAAAATTTTTGAGAGGGGGCTGCCCAATTTTAGAGATACATGTCAAAGTCAGGTGAAGGTCAAAGGTCAAATTATGTTTTTGTCATGTTTTTGCCATACGCAGCTCATGTCCAATATAGAAACATGATCTTAGTGTCTAAACCAATATTTTTAGGGTCAAGGAATCCATTTCGGCTATAGAAAATACCCTCAGGTGACGGCCATATTGGATTTCAAGATGTCCCGACATACTAAACGTTTTGCTTGGCTTTTCAGAAAGAAGGGTTGTAGGTGACCCTATGCATAAAAATGTCTAATACTTTTGATTTATTGTGTTGTTAGTGACTCGATATTAATGGTACTGTATTTTCTTCTTTTCAGGAGCTCTGGTGACCTTGTGATTTGAATCTTACAAGTCAATATCGACTGGGCAAAGTGTGTTGTATGTGGAACGGATAACGGCACATTAAAATGTCCTGCATCCAGACAAAATGGCAAAGGTCTAACATCCTATGAGAACTTTATTAAAAATGTAAACGGCTTCAGACAACTAGATTCACTGCCTATTGATGTATGTTTTCCAGATCATGTTAATACAAATGACTTTCTTAGTAACCAAACAAAGTGGCACCTAAGTGTCAGCTTAAGTTTGCTTACTCAAAAACTAAAAATGACAAGAGAGACGTGCCAGAAAGAGGAAAATTGGACAGTGAGCATAGAAGATCAAAACGCTCGAACCTCCCCGATGGGTCAAAGTGTATAAATATGTGCATTTTCTGTAAGAAACCAGAGGGGCACTTCATAGTTATGCTACGTTAGAATTAGACACAGCGCTCAGAGAACAGGCCAAGGAAATGCAGGATAGCCACTATTGCAAGTGGGGACGTGATGGCCATTGAGGCGAAATACCACAAGCATTGTATGGATGTGTTTAGAACTCGTTACAGAAGTATGCAAAGAGCTCAGTCAGCGCCCTCAGACTGTAGTGATCAGAAAATGACAGAATCAAGGGTATTTGCCGAAATTATATTCTTCATTGAAAGTAGTGTGGAAGAGGGTGTTTACATATTCCGATTAACAAACTTGCACTATTAGATTTAAATTTAAACTATAGACCTATATACTGATATATAATTGTGATTTATCCTTATATTCCATGTCTTTTCCTTTATGTTATGAGAGTTGCAATCTTGAGATTTCCAAATAATTTTACTTGGATAAGATAGAATTTATGTTATTCCACCCGCAATTAATTTGCATAAAATTTAGAAACTTCAATTTAAACAAGCAACGAGGCCAACAAGCAACGAAGCCAACAATAACTTAAACAACGAAGCCTGGTTGTCCTAAACCAACTATCCAAAGTCTAACTTAGTTTAGACTAAATGGAAATTAGGCAAGGTTCAACACAAACAGTTCAAAACAAACTAATAAAGAACAAGAGATACGATTCCAACAATACTCAATAGCAATTTTAGGATCTATCACAAAGTTTCAATTTCAAGAGCAAAAATTCAATAATGTCAAAAGATCAAAAGCAAAAGTCATACTGACCGCAACCACGTATCATGCCCTTTTTTAAAAAAGAACTTGATGTTACCAACAATAAATTTCTAGTGAATTTTTAAAATTCCTAAATATAACTAAACTATATACATATATTAATAATAATTCTTTTAGCACAAAATGTATGAAAATCGCTTTTCAGCATTAGGGTATGAGAAAACAACAAACAAAACAGCTCAAGAACAAACTTTTGATGTACTACCCAGATGAGTACCAGGAACAATCAGATGGTAAGAGTACTCTTCTAGCATTTAATGAAGGTCTCCAAGACCTACTGAAAGAAGCACTTGAGTCACGTAATTTCGAGAAAGCTGCTCTCTCAGTGGTACATGTAACTAAAGTAATACGAAAGGAAATGTTTGAGACAAAATTTTCCTAATTCTCAGGTAGTTTTCCTCATGATTGGCAGGAGAGTGCAGTACCTAACTCCCTCAAAGTTCTGGTATCGATGCTGTTATAAGGATCAAATATCAAAGATCAAGATATTGGAAACTCACAGGCATGTCTCACTCTATGTCAACTGATCAGGTTCAACATGAAGAAAAAGGCAAAGGGAGCAGACAGGCAACATCATCAAAGGATAAAGAGCCTCCACTACCATTATATATACACAGTAGATCTAAAGGTGCACACTCAAATTCGAAGCAAGAAAATGTTGACTCTAGTCATGAGCTTGGTATCAGTGTCATTTACGAGCGTGTGTTAGAACTGGAATACTGGCTCACCAATGCAGTATGTCGACGGTTTAATGAAGAAGGTTTAGTATTCCCTACACAAATCCGTGAGGGAGTGAGTATAAATGACAAGAGCACTTGATAATTTAGACCATAACCCTTCGTCACAAACAGCTGAAGGGTCTTTTCATGGGACCAGCATCAGCTTGTTCCAGTTCCCTACACAGTCTAATCCAGGCACATGCAGACAACCCATTACAGTTCCACTACCTGTGTCCACCAGAAACCCTCCCCTACCGGACAGTTACCGCATAGTTCCAGCTGTTGCTTGCAACACAGACATTATAACTGCTCCAGAGACTGCTGTTATGCTGGACACTGCAGACACTTTACATGAAGCAAAAGAAGAGAACCAGTGGTTGGCACAGAGAATGTTATTTTATTTTATTTCATTGGGTTCAGAATCCCAGCTGAGCCTTGAACGGCCAAGCTCTGAGGGGCTACTTCAACCTACAGCCCAAGTTAAGCTAGACTAAAAAACTTACAGACTTGGAGGTCCTATTAGGTCCTACCTCAGGGTTACTGACTCGATGTGGGCCTACCTTAGTCCTCAGTTGCATAAAATTAAGATAAAAAACAAAAGGGGCACTATTTATGGTCTACTTTCTAAACCTTGCAACAACAACAACACAACCTGCACCATTGCACGATGCAACAATCTTGTATCTAAACAACCAAACTGAATTGCAGGAGAGCTCTCTATAAGACCACGCCCTGTAAGTGCCGCATTCAACAAACGAGTAGAAAGGACGCGCCAGTGCCCCCAAAAAAATTATACCACAAGAGTGCCCAAACAATGATGCCACAAGAGCCCAAAAATGCTAGCTCTAAATTAAGTGAATTTTTCACTAACCTTACAATTATGAGATGGATATATATACACCTTAACTTAATATATACAAGCACTGCTGCATTAATCAGCTTAGTCATTATATCGCCTTGGGACAGCAATGGCTATTCCTCTTCTAGATTTTGTAACACTCCCCACCGAAGAGGCATTGTGGTTATTACCTTCTGCAAGTTTAGCCAAGCCTTCTCCATGAGGCTATAACCAGAATGTTTTATCTTGACATCCGTGTTTTTGCTGATTTATAAAGCATAGAGTTTTTGTATAGGTCTCTTTAATTTTCCTCCTGAAGTCTTTACCAGTGCAGACCTAACTAAATTGTCTTTGCCAACAAACAACTCTTCAATTATGCCAAGCTTCCAGCATTGCCTTGGTCTTTCATCCCCCAATCATTACCACTTCCCCCACCTTGATACAATTTGCATTGGAGCCCTTTATATTGCCTGATGGGTAATAATTGAGTTCTGGCAAGTATTCCATCTGCCACCTCTTCCATAACTGATCTTGTAGCTCTTCAAGGTACTTGAACCTTCTGGTTAACTCTTCTTGACTGCTGTGGATAGGCTCTGGATAGGCTCTGGATAGGCTGCCATGGCAAATTGGGGCTTGATGTTAATCGTTAACCACAAATTAAATGATTTGGTGTCAATGGCTCTGCATCCTACATACTGTTATAAACAAAGGTGATAGGCCTGCTGTTCACCATTGTTTCTATTTCACACAAAACAGTGCAGAATTCTTCTTTGCTCAAATGAGCATTAGCCAAAAGTTTCTTTAATGGACCCTTTACACTTCCCACTAGCCTTTCCCAAAATCATCCCCACCATGGTGCTCTCTCAACAATAAACTCCCACTGTTCCCCATGGTGTGGAAAGTAGAATTGGAGTCCCTCCTCTTTTAGCAAGGACCAAACTTCTTGGAGTTCCTTTGCAGTCCTTTTGAAGGTTTTTACATTATCTGATATGATTTTATTTGGGAAACCCCTTCTGTTCACAAACCTTTTAAAGGCCAAAAGAAATACATCAGTACTTAAGTTGCTTACCAACTCCAAATAGATTGCTCTGGTGGTGGCACATGTAAAAAGACATATATAACCTTTGTTAGATTCCCCTTGTTCATACACATAGACTGGACCTGCAAATTCTACTCCCACTACATCAAATGGGGCAGTATAGATACACCGTTCTCTTGGAAGTGGAGCCACCTTTTCATGATAAGGCTTGAACCTCCAACGCTTGCAAACCACACATCTATGCAAGACCTTTTTTACTACTCGTCTAATTTTGGGAATCCAAAACTGTCGTCTGATCTCTACTATCACTTCTCTAACTCCAGCATGTAACAACTTATGATGCGTATCCAGGATCAAAAGTTCCACAAAGTGCCCCAGAAGGTAGCAAAATTGGATGTCTTTTCTCCTCTGGAAGCCCAATGAGGTGACGTGTGTGTGTGTATATATATATGTATGTAATCTAAAAGTCACTAAAAGAAAGCTGAATGGCAACACAAGAAGATAAACAGCGGAACGCGGTCTGTTCGTTGATTTGGGCTGAACAAAAGAGATGTAGTTTTGTATCTGACGAAATCGTTGGTGCTAAGTTTAATTTCGTGATGTTTCTAAAGTGACTAATTTTAGCAGGAAGTTGTCTAATTATTATATCAGTTAGGGGTAATGTCTATAGCTTCTAAATTAGTAAAATAGGACAAGTAGTAGGTCGTTTGTGGGACGCTGACATCTATGGTAGGCCCTAAAGAAGATCTAAATCAAGGCACCTGTAAGTACCTTTATTGTTATTTAAATAACTTAATAACTGGCGGGGTCTAATACCCCCCACGTTATTACACCCAGAAAACTGTAGTCTACCTCCTACTCTCAATAAATCCTGACCCAAAAACACATCGAAACCCTTGAGAGCAGAATGTGTTGGTAGAACCTGTAATGAACTGCTAGTGAGCAATTTTCTCTCTTCACCAAATTTTTCCTTCTGCCAGTATTGCCTGGCTTGCTGAATCTCCTTACTGTTCAGAATTCCTTCCCTTCTTGTTTCTCCCTTAATGTTGTCTGTAAATCTATATACCCATGCTGTCACTCTTAACAACCTTTTCAGACTGCTAATGTCCTCAAACTTCAATATGGGGTCCTGCTGCATAACTTGACAACTATTCACAGTGCATTTTCTCATCTCACTCACCCATTCTTCTTCAGCCTGGCATTCTTCTAAAATAGGCTGACTAGAAAGCCAATTTTTACTTCAAGTTTTAGCCACTCTGGCCCATCCCACCACAAACTTGACTGTGCAAGATCTTTCACTGAAATTCCTCGTGTTGGTAAATCAGCTGGGTTTTGGGTGCCTGGACAATGCTTCCATTGCTTTGGATCTGTGTGTGCTTGAATTTCCTCCACCCTATTGACAACAAAGGTTTTCATTTCCTTGCCTGGCTTCTTAACCAGTACCAAACTATAGTGGAGTCTACAATAATAGCTTGGAATTTCATAAAGGCCCAAAGAGTTTTGCACTGTAACTGCTCTTTGCAGCAACCAACTTGCAACTTACTTCCTCTTCGAATGTGCCGCTTATATAAATGCAAGTTGCATAGGCTTCTTCACTTGCATCACAAAAGATTTGCAGCTCCAAATTATCTTGACTATTGTTCAACTCTCCAAAGTATCATCTTGGGATTTCAATGTCTCCAAAATGTGCCAATTCTTTGAACCAATATTTCCACTTTACCACCATATGATCGGATAACTCTTGATCCCAACCAAGTCCAATTTCCTAGAGGCTCTGAAGCCAAATTTTTTACTTTATCACAAATGGAGCCAGGAATCCAAGAAGATCAAAGACCTTCGAAGCCAAACTAAGAGCTGTACGCTTTGTCCACCTTGTCTCATTCTCAGCCAGCTCTACTAAAGATTTCCTATTGAAGGTAAACAAATCCTCTCCTTGCTGCCAAACAATGCCTAGCACCTGACTCATAAACTGTTGTAACTGAGAATGATTGGCCTGCCATTTTCTAAGCTCCATGCGAGCCTCCCTCATTTAGCTCTAGCCTCCATGAATATCTGTTTAGCCGTTTCTGTATGATCCACTGAACACAGTAAATCATCAACATAAAAATTTTGCCTTATGTGTTCAATAGTATTAGGATAGACTTCAGAATATTTCTTAAAATGGTACTGCATAGTAGCTGCCAACAGAAATGGACTAGAGCTGATGCCAAACAACACTGACTTCATTCTATATGCTTGAACCTTGGGTTCATTTTCCAACAAGTCTTTCGTATCCACTCACAAATATCTTACTGCATCTCTGTCCTCTGGTTTTAACTTTGTCCTCAGAAAGGCTTGCTTCACATCTGCAGTCAATGCTACTCTACCAAACCTGAATCTCAGTTACAAGGAAAATAAATCTGCATTTAAATTTGGCCCAGCATCCAAACAGTCATTCAAGGACACACCAACTTTTTCCTTGGATGGGCCATCAAAAACTACCCTCAGTTTGGTGGTAGTTTTGTCTCGCCGTACCACTGCATAGTGTGGCAGATAATGTGCCTCCTGGCTTACCAGCTCACCTTGCACCCTTTCAGCATAGCCCTCCTTTACATAGCTTAGGATGACCTCATCGTATTTGTAAGAAAATCTAGAAGAGGAAGAGCCATTGTTGTCCCAAGGCGATATGATGACTAAGCTGACTGATGCAGCAATGCTTGTATATATAAAGTTAAGGTGTGTATACGGGGCTCCAATAAACCTTAGCCCCCCCCCCCACCCATGGCCTAAACCATTAGAGGTACAGTAAAACTAAACATACCTTATAAAAGAGAATTTAATCTTGCATTTAATGAGAAACAATTAAAACTTGGTGTTCCCGCCATTGGCTTCCAAGACAGCCTGAATTCGCTTTGGGTAGCTTGCCAAAAGTGACGTGAATAGATCTTGATCGTTACGCAAATTTGCTAAAACAGTTTCAATGTGTTGCGTCATTGTATCCTTCGAAAATCGATTTGCTGCAGGTTCTTGAAACAAGAGACATTCAACCTTGTCCTTTATAACTGATCCCATGTGTTCACAGACGTTCAGGTCAGGAGAATTTCCTGGCCATTCTTCATTTCCAAAGAAATCGATCTCATGGTTCCGCAACAGCTGTTGAGTGGCTAATGCTGGGATAGAATAACATCACGAAAATACTGTCCACCCCAACTCTGACCATTTGGCTTCAGCACCCACATGAGCTTCTTTGCAGTGAACAAAACAAACACACCAACACAGTCTGGACTTTTTAATAATTCGCGATAATGTTCATTGTCATCGATTTCATCTGGTGTTGTGGCCCACACTCGATCATTTTGGTAGTTAGGCCGACGTGTTACGTAAACAAAAAATTCATCGGAGACAGCTAAATGCATGAAATCATCCACATCCCAATCTTCAAGATAATGGGCAAACCACATTCTGTCATCGATGTTAAGTTGAGTTTTTCTTGGCTGGAAGTTCATGCCAAGGTTTTAAACCTTGCCTATGACGGTACAGTCGAATGATCTCACCACTAACGATCTTTCCTCTCAACACTTCGATCTCTCTAGAAAGTTTAGCACAGCTGTTTTTCCGCTTACGCGTACCATTTTCGATGATGTCCTTTGTTTCCTGAGAGAGTGGCAAATTTGGGCGCCCAGATTTGGTTGTATCCATTTCACATTCATCCAAAGTTTTATTCCAATTTCTTTTGACGAAGTCCTCACTTCTTCGCAACTTTTTGGCAACCCATGAACGTGTTATAAAGGTGGCTCCAGCATCACGAGCTTCCCGAAATGTTATTGCTCGGATGCGATCTATCACACGTTGCCTCTCCGAATCACCAATTAATTGAGAAGCCATTATATTATCACTTTATCAGCTAGAGTAATTTTAACACCTGCAATAAATAAAGAATTTTATATATTTTTATAATCACTAAAACTATTTCGATATAAGTAAACATGTAAGCTGCAAATGGCGGGGGGCTAAGGTTTTTTGGAACCCCTTATATCCATCTCATAATTGTAAGGTTAGTGAAAAATTCACTTAATTTAGAGCTAACATTTTTGGGCTCTTGTGGCATTATTGTTTGGGCACTCTTGTGGCATAATTTTTTTGGGGGCACTGGCGCGTCCTTTCTACTCGTTTGTTGAATGTGGCACTTACAGGGCGTGGTCCGATAGAGAGCTCTCTTGCAATTCAGTTTGGTTGTTTAGATACAAGATTGTTGCATCGTGCAATGGTGCAGGTTGTGTGTTGTTGCAAGGTTCAGAAAGAAGACCATAAATAGTGCCCTTTTTGTTTTTTAGCTTAATTTTATGCAACTCAGGCCTAAGGTAGGCCCACATCGAGTCAGCAACCCTTAGGTACCGTAGGACCTAATAGGACCTCCAACTCCGTAAGTTTTAGTTTAGCTTAACTTGGGTTGTGTGGCCCTTCAGATCTTGGCCGTTCAGGGCTTAGCTGGGATTCTGAACCAAATAAAATAAAAAATAACATTCATTTAACAACTCCTCATTTTTCCTTAGCCTGTGCAATGAAGTCTCCAACCTCCAATTGGCTAGCTGAAGGTTTGAGCTGGGTTTGCAAGAATCCTTCCAAGGGAGGCCAACTTCGTAGCAAACATCTCTAAACCCAATACCTTTTTCAAATTGCTCTAAAACGTCACTGTTCACTGTACTTGCCTACTTCTTCTGTTTGTCCTTTATGCCAATGGATTCAAGTTCCCAAAAGGCTTTCAAATGCCTTTCCAAACTATGGCTGTTCTCCTCAATCTTAACAAAAAGAGCTTTAACCTCCATTTCATTGCAATAGCTACCATGTAGCATCCAGCCTAGCTTACTTTCAATAGCTACAGGACCTTGAGATGTGCGAACAATGTTACCAGTGATGAAGTCCCAATAATAGTCAGCTCCAATCAAAAGACTAATATCTTCTGTTCCTTCAAACTTATTATTGCCCAAATTGATTCCTTTAACTTGCAATTCTTGGACACAAGCCATATCTAAACAAGTAGTGACTGGAGCACCAGGTTGTATCAATTTTAGTAAAGTCAACAATTCAAAAACTACTGATGCTGAAATGATGTCATATTATCTAGCAAACTTAAAAATATCTTTAGTGTTGTTTAAAAAAGCCATTTACCTACTTATATTTAACCATAAAGGTTTGAAATATAACCTAAATATGACTAGCATCGTATATCAATGTGCCATTGATATGTGTGGTCAACTTTGGTTATATTTGGTGTGCAGTATGGTTTCTAAGTTTCACATAGTCACAAATGCTGGAGTTTTGATTGTGAATGCGTGTTTTCCCTCCTTTTTGACAATTTTGATTACTTCGTAATGTAAATATTGTGTAATTCAAATTATTCGAAATGTTATGTGTGACCCAAACTTTCTGTATATTTTGATATGATAGATATATGAAATTGTCATTACTTTGAGTAATTAAGTCTTGTACCTATAACAACACAACCTTTCATCTGAGCTTATAGGAAGATATTAAGAATTTCAATTAACTTAATTTTATGTAATCATAATCAGTAGGCCTATCCAAATTTCAATGACATTTCTTTTGTTCACAGGTCCACAGGATGAGTCAGAAAGAAATCAGAACCCGAAACAAATCAAGTTGTCACCTAAGTCATTTGGTGGGGACTGGGAGGGAACTTCCCCCTGTGAGCTGCCCACAGCCAGAGATCTGCTGAGGTATGGTTTGTTGAGGAGAGAGATGAGTGGGGAAGACAGGAGGAATTACCCAGTTAATGACCTGATTAACAACGGTATTGTTCCATGGCTACTGGCTCAGTGGAGAAAGGCCAACGCTCTATCCACAGGACCTGTAATCAACACTGAGGTCAGGATCAGGGCTGAAGTGAAGGCACTGTGGGATGAGGCAGTGAAGATGTCCATTGGCAATGTGAAGCTAAAGGTCAAAGATAGGTTCATGATGAAACTGGACAAATTGGTGGACATCCTGACCTGTCACTGTGTGATCAGGAGCTGCAGTGAGCTTGGGTGCAACCCTGTCTGCAACAGTGAGGTTCACATTGACTGCAGCTGCAGGAGCGAGCAGAAGATACCAGTGCAGGAGCTTGCCTTCATTAAAGGTCAGAGAGAAAAGGTAGGCAGTGTGGGGGCACACCAGATGGGTCTAGCTGATCACCCTGAGACCAGGAGACAGGAAGCAGTGCTGCAGAGACAGGAGCAGAGAAGGAAGGCCGAGGAGAAGAGGAGGAGGAAGGCAGAAGAGTCAGCCAAGAAAGAAGAGGAGTTGAGGGAGGAGTCACTACTGGAGATGGAGTTGGAGGAGGCAGGGAGGAGAGAGGAGGACGAAGATTTCATACCAGAGGCTGCGACAACTTCTTCCTTGCCTGTGGCTAAGAAGAAGAAATACAACACTGAATATATAACTAACATAGCTCTGGCTAGCTTCAGACATCACACTGGGCTGAGAGAGACTGCAGAGATTGCCACTGCTGCCTGGATTGATGCTGGTCTTATCACAGAGTTTGACACAGCACTGGTGATTGACCATAACAAGGTGAGGAGGGCTCAGGAGAGACTGACTAAGGAGCTGGTCAAGAAGTTTGATGAAGAGAGTAGGGAAAATGGCATCACCTGTATCTTCTTTGATGGGAAAAGAGATGACACCAAAGTGATGATGGAAGCTGAGGGCAGTGACAGGCAGTTTCCTGGCCTCATTAAGGAAGAACACTACACAGTGTGCAATGAACCAGGTGGGAAATATTTGTGGCATTTTGTACCAGAGGAAGCTGCAGAGGAGAGAAGTCATGCTGAGGTCATTGCTGATCATCTGGTGAACTGGCTAAGAGAGAGAAGAGTAGACCAGACCCTTTTGGTCATAGGAGGTGACAGTACTAATGTGAATACTGGCTGGGAGGGAGGAGTAATGCATTATATGGAGGCCAAGCTTAGCAGGAAGTTGGTGTGGATTGTCTCTGACTTGCACACTGGGGAGCTGAGTTTCAGACACCTGGTGACTGCACTGGATGGCAAGACATTGAGCAACAACAAGTGGTCTGGGCCCCTAGGGAAGGTGTTAGACATTGTCACTGAGCTGGAGATCAACCCAAACTTCACGAGGATCACTGTTGGTCCTCCTCTACCCCATCTCAGTCAGGAGGTAGTGAAGGACCTCAGCACAGACCAATCATATGGCTACAGAATCATCACTGCCATCAGATCGGGAGAGGTACCTCAGAGTCTAGCTCTCCTGGAAATTGGGCCAGTCTGGCACAGTAGGTGGCTCACCACGGCTCTAAGGTTCTGCAGATTGTTGGATTTCCAAACATGGGCTGAAGGGTAGGAACCTGAAGAATCTGAGGATAATTGTAGAATTCATAGTGGGAGTCTACATGCCAAACTGGTTCAACATCAAATTAAATCACAGCTGGATGGAGGGTCCCAGGCATGTACTGTACCAGCTGGAGCTGCTTAGAAGTCAGAAGAAGGAAGTGATAGGAATAGTGATGCCTACAGTGAAGAGGTCAGCCTGGTATGCACACTCTGAGGCTGTGCTCCAGGCCAAGCTGTGCAGTGGGGTGGAGGAGGAGAGGAGGGAGGCAGTGAAGAAGATACTGGAAATCAGAGGTGAAGGAGATGAGGACACACAGGTAGGAGACTGCAGTGTCAGACCCAGGAAGACTCCTGACATCAACCCAAATGCCACCAAACTCTCGGAGCTTATTGACTGGAACTCTGGCGTGACTGAGCCTCCTCTGACCTGCTCCCTCACCACTGCTGCAATCAAGGAGTTTCTGGATAGACCAATGGAAGTTCCTGCATGGCCCTCACACACACAGTCAGTAGAGTGTTGTGTAAGGATGACAACTGAAGCAGCACAATATGTTTACTCATCACAAGAGAGGAGGGAGGCGTACATCAGTGGCCAGGTGGCCAGTAGGGAGCTCATGTCCAGGAACAAGAGCAAGGCAGACATGGCATCCTTGGCAAAGTTCAAGAAACCTATCTATATTTCTAAGTTTTAATATTGAAGTGCAATCAAAATGTCTTTAATTGTATGTATGTAAAATGTAGTTATATATGGCATCCTTGGCAAAGTTCAAGAAACCTATCTCTTTTTCTAAGTTTTAATATTGAAATACAATCAAAATGTCTTTAATTTTATGTAATATATGTAAAATGTAGTTACATACGAGGATAATTCAATAAGTATCCGCACTTTTTATTTTCACAATTTTATTTTCACATCTGATAGATTATAAACACATCACATCTCAACATAGTCTCCCTGTTTCTCAATACACTTAGCCCAGCGATCTACAAGCTTCCTAATGCCATCACAAAAGAACGTTTATGGCTGTGTGCGTAGCCAGTCATGCATCGCCTCCTTCAGGTCATCATCGCCTTGGAATCACTGACTTCTCAAAGCGTCTTTTAGTTGTGCAAACAGGTAAAAATCCCAAGGTGGCAGGTCTGGACTGTAGGCTGGATGGTCGAGAACTTCAAATTTAAGTTCTTGAAGGCATTTTATAGTCTGTGCAGCGGTATGAGGGCGCGCGTTGTCGTGTAACAGAATAACACCTTCCGACAATCTCCCTCTCCGTTTTGTGCGAATTGCTTGCTTTAACTCGTTCCGAAGCATGTCAGAATACGATGTACTTGTTACTGTAGTTCCACGCTCTAGATAATGTTCAAGGATAAGCCTCGTGCATCGTGCATGCCAAGTGCATCGTATTCAGACATGCTTCGGAATGAGTTAAAGCAAGCAATTCGCACTAAACGGAGAGGGATTTTGTCGGAAGGTGTAATTCTGTTACACGACAATGCGCGCCCTCATACCGTTGTACGGATTAGAAAATGCCTTCAAGAACTTAAATTTGAAGTTCTCGACCATCCAGCCTACAGTCCAGACCTGCCACCTTCGGAGTTTTACCTGTTTGCACCACTAAAAGACGCTTTGAGAGGTCAGCGATTCCAAGGCGATGATGACCTGAAGGAGGCGGTGCATGACTGGCTACGCACACAGCCATAAACGTTCTTTTGTGATGGCATTAGGAAGCTTGTAGATCGCTCGACTAAGTGTATTGAGAAACAGGGAGACTATGTTGAGAAGTGATGTGTTTATAATCTATCATATGTGAAAATAAAATTTTGAAAATAGAAAGTGCGGATACTTATTGAATTACCCTCGTACAATGAAAAAGATACTTGCAAAAATTGCTAATTTTTCGTAAACTTCAACTTCAAATATAAGTAGTTAGGAGTGGTCAAATCTGGATTTTAAAGCCATATTTCGATTTAGCACATAAAAATGCATCATTTGGTCATTAGTATTCTTTGAAAATCTAAAGATTTCACTTTACTCCCTAAAATTGGCACACCCTAGTGAAGCATGTTGATTATTTGCAGATTGAAGCTGTTCTTTTAATGAAAACGAAATACAAAAAGTAAAACAATTTTGGGAAGATATTTCAGAATAAATAATTAATACAGTACAACACTACCATTGGCTTCTTGTAATTTAATTTTCAGAGGACATAGAGAAAGCATAACTGAACCTAACAGTGGAAACTTTCTTTCAATCATTCAATTACTTGCTAAATGTGATCTTGTTCTGAAGCAGGTACTTGAAAAGAAAGAAAGATCAGTCAAATATCTTAGTCATCAAATCAAATACAAGATGAAATAATTAGTCTGATAGCTAAAAAAATTGAAGCAGAAATAATTGATAAAATGAAAGCTACACCATTTTTCTCAATGATTATACAACCCATGACATTTGAAAAATTGATCAAATGAGTCTAATTTTTCGATATGTTAAAATAAGTACTAGTGCAGATGGACTTCCTCATGACATCAAAATAAAGGAACAATTTTTAGGATTTCGCCAAATTACACCAGTACACATTTGAAAACTTGTCGATCGATTTTTACAAACTAGTTGGTGATTCTATATAATTTGAGTGCGCTGATCTCAAAAATATAGTTAGTTTTTCCCTATCACGTATGGTTTTCTTACTACAGGGTGTGTCATAAATCCCCCATTTATCCCCAGATGTGAACCATCTTATCGAGACCAACATTGGATTGCACATGCTAAACCATAAATTTTGTTGTTATAGACTACAGTAACGCTTACATAAAAATGTAGGGTAAATATATATAACAACCAGTTCCGTTCCCAGCAAAATACTCTCTCTCCTCCCATCAATGGGTGGTTAACATTTGGGGACAGATGAGGTATTACAACACCCCTTGTAGCACGAAATCTTTAGGTGATAGAGTAAAACCTAATTAAAGCAGAATTAAATAGCTCCTAGCTCTTGGACAAGCACATTGCTTGTTTATGAAAGAATAAAAAAATAACTGAAAGAAACAAAATATATTTACCTTCTTTACTTGCAAACATTTCAGGACTTATTCCAAAGACTTAAGAATACGAAGGTAGATCTGACTAATGACGACTAAACCGGTGCTTCTTTGATGTTTTCTTATGCTGTGCGTTAGGCTGATCTCGTTGCAGACACCAGCAGTAATCCGCCATCATATTTGTATGCTATCTTCCTTGATATCTTCTTTCCATGGTTTTGATGTCCTGGTGAAATCGTTCCCCTTGCTCCTCACTGACATCTCCAAGATTTTTGGGAAAACGGTCAAGATGCGAAAATAAGAAGTGAACTTTCAGGCTCATGTTGCAGCCTAAGGCGCAAAACTTTTTAAGCATATTTTCCACCAGTCTTTCATAATTTTGGCTTTTGTAGTTTCCCAAGAAGTTTTCAACAACATCTTTGAAACCAAGCCATGCTTCTTTTTCTTTATTGGTCATTGTGTTCAGGAAATGATCGTCTGTCAATAACTTTCTAATCTGAGGAACTATAAAAACACCTTCCTTTATTTTCTCGTAGCTAATCTTTGGATATTTTGAACAATTGTACTTGAAACACTCACCTTCTCTATTCAATGCTTTGACATACTGCTTCATCAAGCCTAACTTAATGTGCAAGGGTGGTAGGAGGATTTTATTTGGTTCAACTAGATGTTCATGTAAAATGTTCTTTGATCCTGGGGTAAGATTCTCTCTAGGAGGCCAAGTTTTCCTCTTCCAGTGCTGGTCACGTGCTCGACTATCCCATTCGCAGATGAAACATGGAATCTTAGTGTATCCTGATTGCTGCCCAAGTAACATGCAAAGGACTTTGAGATCCCCACACAATATCCATCTGTGATTTTGATACTGAATTTTTTCCAGAAGCAGTTTCATGTTATCATAGGTCTCTTTTAAATGAGTAGAATGAGCCACTGGGATTGATGCATATTTGTTACCGTTGTGCAGTAACACTCCTTTTAGACTGGTTTTAGAGGAATCTATAAACAACCTCCAGTCACTGGTTTGGTATTCGATGCCTAGCTTGCACACTAATCCTGTGATGTCCTTGCAAAATACCAATGGACCATCTTCTTCGAAAAAAGGCACGAAGTCTTTCTCACGATTTCTGTACCAAGCGAAGTATGTGTCGGATGCCAATAAATTGTTCTCCTGCAATCTAGACCCCAAAAGTTCTGCAGAGTCCTTAGGCAGATTCAAATCCCTGACTAAGTCATTTAGTTCGGCTTAGGTTAATGGTTTAGGAGGATCTCGGTCAGCTGTTGGCTGTTCATAAACATCATCATTGTCTGGATTTGGAGCTGAATCAGAATCTGAATTGTATTGATCCAGACTCTCGGGTGGGCGGGGAATAGGAACTTCTGGACGGCCTTATTGCAGATGGAAGACTTGGGTATTGAAGGCTCTCTTTATTCTTTGCATTATAACCTTTAATATTGCAAGAACAGAAGTAGCAGTCGTCGGTATGGTTTCTAGGCTCGCGCCATACCATAGGGATCCCACATGGCAAACTTTTCTTTTTACCTTTGCTCCAATTCCTTAGTGCCGCAACACACGTAAGACAAACCTTGTGTGGAGCCCAACTTTTGTCTTGATCTCCTAATTTAATTCCAAAATAAGCATGATAAGCTCTCTTAATGAAGGTCGTTACATTTGTCCTTTGTTTTACAACAACATACCGACCACAAATATAACAAAATATGTCTGGACTATGGGTACATCCTCTAGAAGCCATTATTAAAATTTTAAAGACGTAATGTTAAAATTATCTATCTGAAAAATATGAAAAAAAGAAATTAATTAAAGATAAAAAAGGTAAAAAATTACAAAACGCCCCAAAATTGTTTTGCTAATAACTTTAAAACTGTGGGTGATAGAAAAAACTTGTAGCATTTTTTAATTCAGCGCAGCGAACTGCTTCAGAATCACAACTCAAAATAAAGAAATCGATTTTCATGCAGACCGGTGTTATCGATGAAAGTGCTGTTGGGCTACAAAAGGAAATTGTTGAATCTGTTGAAGAGAAAGAAATAGATTTAATGAAGTGTCGTGGTCAAAGGTATGATGGTGCTACTAATATGAGCGGTATAAATTTATTCAGGTGTACAAGCCAGCGTTTGAAAAAAAAAAAAACGCTGAGTATGTACATTACGCTGCAAGTAATTTAAATCTTGCATTTAAGAAATGTGTTCAAAACACACCTGAAATTAAAAACTTTTTGATACACTTGAACGTATTTTAGCCATAGTATAAAACGGTGGGCAATGTTAAAAGAATTGGCTTCTGTCTCTGAGGTAAATGAAAAGGTTACACTTAAAAAATTATGCTCAACCCAACTCTGCTATTTAGATATCGTGAAAGGACTGTCAAAAATAATGCTTCTTAGCAAAAAACCTGATGAACATGCTGAAGCTTCTGGTCTTATGAAGCAATTAGAAAAGTGCGAATTCATATTCCTTATTGTTTTTCAAACAAAATTACTTGAAATTACTAATGTGGTTTCTAAATCCTTGCAAAGTAAAAATATATTAGACAAAGCTGTTAAATTATTACATGATGCTATTTTAGTCTTTAGTACATGTCAGGGACAACTTTGATGAAATGAAACAAACAGCTAGAGAAATTTCTATTACTTGACCGGGTGGAATCAAAGGCTTTTCGTCTCATCAATTCCCCGCCTCTTACTGATTCTTTTCATCCTCTCTCTCTCTCTCTCTCTCTCTCTCTCTCTCTCTCTCTCTCTCTCTCTCTCTCTCTCTTTTCGCCGCAACGTTGCCTCACTCTCTCTTTACTATCGCTATTATAACTGAACTCTCTAACTGCATGTCTCCTCCTTTAAGAGAGCACGCAGCACCAGACTTTCTACACTTTCTCATTCCTTTTCTGTCCAACTATCTAACGGAAGAGTTAATCGATATTTTCAATCTTTCATCTACTCAACCGGTCAACTCTGGAACAATCTTCCTCAATCCATCTTTCCATCTTTCCTCCTGTCTATGACCTCCCATCTTTCAAACGCCGAGTGTCTAGGCATCTCGAAAACCCCGGACCTTGATTTTCGCTCTCTTCTTCTATGGTGGTGGTTGGGAGCTTTTGCGGGCATTTGCCATTGGGCCCCTCCTTCCTCCATAAAAAAAAGAATCCTACATTTCATCACAAGCACATAAAAAAGTAAGAGAGCATTTTGATGAATTATGTGAAGATGAAAGGCTCACTAATCCCCCAAAATATTTCAAAGCCAATGTATTTTACAATTGCTTGGATATCATAACTGCTCAAATGAAAAATAGATTTGAAGGTGTAGAGTTCGGGTTCCCTGGTGTTGCGGAAAATCCTAAGTTGACCTAAGTGGGTTGGTGTGTAACGACACACAATGCACATACGTAACACTAACGATAGATTGTTAGTCCAGGCAATTTGTAGTTAGACCTGGGCAAAATTGCTTCAGAAGCTTTCTAAACTGTTTCCAGCTCAGGAACCATTGCCGAATAACATATCCAAAATCCGACAAAACTGGACCCCGGGAACACCCCCAAAAATGAAATTCAAAATGGCGGACTGGATGTTTCCTACGGAAAAAAATAAATATATAATTTACGCTTTTATTTATAGAGATACATTTGATGCTTTTTCTTTCAGTTGTAATGTTTTAAATAATTCAACAATATACAACACAACCAGTTATTACGCAAATATAATGTTATATAGCTTTTTACAGATTTTTATAATCAATAATACAATTATTTTTTTCCCAGTTTCAAGTTATGTTCATTACAGAAGAAGTGATACCTGGTCACAAACATACAGAAATTAATCCTCTTCATCACTATCATCGGATAGATTACCGGTACTTGGGTTGTTATCGCAACCACTGATTTGGCACTCGCCACAAGCGGCTGAACAGGGCATTCCATTACGCTTGCATCCACATCTTGAAGTAGCACATTTCGTCTTGCAGGAGCAGCGGATCATGTTGAGTAGATAATTTGGAGCTGGTGGCTTGTCGCAGGCTGTAGGGTAGTAGGAATTATTCTTTACATACCAACCCCACTGTTCTGCATCGATCTTCTCTTCTGTAGACTTCCAGATTAGTATTTGAAAGTATGTGCGAAAGCTGTGGTACTTTGTGGACGCATCGGTAGGTGGCAAACGTTCGGGTGTAACAAAAGATTTAGCTGTAGCTACCTTTTCAACTAACATTCGATGACGTAGTGCGTTAGTGGATTCAAGTGTTTTGCAGCCATACAACAAAAGCATTGCCTTTCTTCCAGCGGCTTCAATGTCAGAGTGTTGGCAACAATCAGAACAGAATGTATTTGCAACTGAACGGAGTTCAGCCACCTTCATCAGTGTGTCGAATGCTTTGGCTTTACCGATCGAAAAAATTCTGGATGTGCTATCACAGCCCGTGAAAGCATGCACAAACAGGAGATACTTGCAGATGTCATTGCCTAACAATGATTGAATGCTGAGAATATCATACACAGGATTAGGAGATGGTCCCCGTCTTATATCGCTGCGATAGTACAACTTGAAACCACTGTCCTTGGCATGGTACAGAAGGAGAATCAGCAAGTCGGTGTCTTCCCCTATTACTGTTGTAGTTGCATTTTCTGATGAGAAAACTGCTGCACGAACGATGTCCACATCAGAATCCCCATCTGCGTTGTGAACAGTACACCCGTGCTTCTTCAACATCTCACCTACGAGGGAAATAAATGCTTGCTTGTTGTTTTCATTAGCCAAGAAGTGTTCCTTCTGGCCAACAAACTTCATGCTTGGACTGAGATTCACATTTCTGCTTGTCTTGGTGCTGCGTCTTCTGTGGGTCATGTCCTTGATCGTAGGAGAGCTGCTGTAGCCATCAAAAACAATGATTGCTTTTCCATATGTTTTCAGAGTGAAATCGGCATATGAGTTGGCGATGCTGTCATATGTTTCATCTTGACGCCAGGAAACACGATGTAGTAGAGATCCACCATCCAATACGTACTGGTCTGTGCACTGAATTTCTTGAACTTCTTCCATGCGTAAAGTGTCAGTGTATTTGATTATTGCATGAGCTAGCTGAGACTTATCGGGTTTCCTCAAGATACTTCGTGATTCGAACAATGCAGGAGGATATGCACACAGTTCGTAACACATGACATCTACAAGATTCATGTCTCCGCCAGTGGCAACAGTCATCATTCTCTGAAACAGTAGTGCAGGATCTACTTCTATATCTGAAGCATCAGTGATCACAACGGCAGAAGCAGATCCTAGTGTTTTCACTTTGTCAGATCTTTTGGCAGAATATGTAAAGGCTTGTTTCCCAATCATTTTTACGACAATGTTCGTACCGATTGAATGCAAGTGATGAACGTTAACTCCAGGATCAGCAGTTAGCCCTGTTACAATGTTGCAGAGACCCGAGGTAGAATGGAATGGGGATAAGGATTCCAGACGTTCAAGTACTTTCTTCATGTCATTACTGTCCCTGATTTGTCTACTTCCCCTCATTTCCTTGTGCTGTTCACTACTTTCCAACAAAACTCTGGTGTATTCCTGCATTGCTAAGTTATAAGTGGAACACAGAGGCATAGAAAAGAGCCACGTTGTCCTTTGGATGTCTGGAAATCCACTTCCGCGTGTCAGTCCGCCTCTGCTTTTCAGGGAACGCATTAGTACTTGTTCTATCACCAGGTCTGTGCCGAGTCCGGCCCATAATCTGTCGCTTCTTCTTACCACAAACTTACCTTCCTGGAACATTTTGTTAACGGCTGGATTTTCAGAAGGCAAACTTAACATTTTCTGAAGGTACAGGTATATCGATTTCAGGTAATTGTGATGTCCGACTGCTGCAATTATGGGGATGGTCTCCAGCATAGCTTGCAAGTGCAAATCCCACGAGCCGGTTCTGTCTGCTGTTATCAAGGAACGTGCAATGTTGATCATTCGCTGATATTCCAACCAGAGTTGACTTGTTTGCGAAGTAGATTGTAGGTCAGTTTTCTTCGCATCCAAAGTGGTAGCAATCTGAGACAATGCATTCGAAGATTCCACATCCTCAACTGATTGTTTGGCGGTCATAACATCGTCGAGCAGGTCACAAGCTTCCTTATGGAGGTCATGAGGAGTTCCATCTTCATTACGAGGGAAAACGTCTGCGACTAGTAAGGTACTAAGAGCTGCATCTACTATCATATGACCACGTATCGCTCTTGAAACAGCTTTTCCAGACATCATGTGTTGCACGGCATTTGGTCCGTATATTTCTTGAAGTACTTCAGACAATCCTGAACCATTCATAAGAGTACCGACTGCTCCCAAAAGATTCATCAGAGTGTGAAATGATCCCAGCATTAAAACAATGTCCTGCAGGTCTCTCTGTTCATTGATGATTTGGGAAGCTTTCCAGAACAAAGGCTGATCAAAGGTAATAATGCATGGGACTTTTTGATCGCGTGCTATCTTGCTCAAATATAGTAATGTCGAAAATATGCAGGTCATGTCAGTTGGCGACATATCTATGATGGGAAGGAACGTGATCGACGCCACACCTGGATGTGAGACACTTGATCCACCGTGAATTGCCTGCATTGTTCCGGACCAACTTGGACCTGATCTTTCTGCTGAAGATATCTGCCAGAGAAGACTAAGTCGACTTATGGTGGCAGTGGGTACTGGAAGTTCGCGGAATGAGATGTCCCTCAACATGCTTCTCGCGTGTCTATATTCCCTAATGTCAACGGTTGCAATCTTCTTAATGTCATTGTCACCAACATTACGCCTGTGAATAGAAGGGTGGATCTTGATCTTCGGAGTTATTGCGGCAATCATACCCATTCCATGAAAGGTATTCTTCCCATCCAAAGTGCAGACATCATGATCGACGTTATCTGCTGCTAGAAGGACTGCAGTGTTTTCATCAACAGTAAAAGAGCCAGACCCACTTGCCAGCGCCGCGTTTCTTTCGAATCTTGTTACTTCTGCATACGACGAACAGTAACCCAGCTGATGGAGAACGTCAATAAGGTACCTTGACCTAAAGTTGTGGTGTAGCTGAACCGACAAACCGATCTGTAGTGGACATAGTAATCCTCTAGGACGGGTTGCTTGCATAATGCTCTGCCCAATTGCACCTATTTTTCTTGAAGCATCCTGTCCCGCAAATGCTTTTGATAATAGCAATTTCAGACTGTTGGGAATGTAATCAAGAGCACTTTCTGCAGTGATGTCATTTGGAGATGGATACACATCTTTTCTAGGCGAGTCGACAGACTTGATATCACTTCTGATTATTTTTGCAGCAGCTTCTACTAGGTAAATCTTCTGTAGCTCTATATCTATATCACATTCTTTCGACTTTTTGTGATAATCTATAAGAATTTCATTAGCTGTCTCTCGTAGTGTTACTACATCTGCCTTCCCACTTTCACCTGATATTATGATCTTGTCTCCGTAACGTTCTAAAAGCTTTCTCTTCATGTGCCTGCGTTCGTAGACAGAGCTCTGACTTCCTTGAAGATATTCCTCCATTTTGGAAATTAGGTCTCCAATCAACAGTTGTTCATCATCATTCTCTTCCAGGTAAGCACAGGTCTGAAGGAATGCTTGGTGTTGCTCTTCATTAGTTGGTCTCCCTTTCTTCGAATCATGATCGTCGGAGGAGTATGCGCGAGGAATGTTTTTTACTTCGAAAATTTACGCTGCAGGTGTGATGGTAGACACAATCTGCAGCAGGAAGATCACGAAGATAATACTCCAGACGGCCTTTTACATTAAACGACCATTCATCGCAGCGGCTTTCACAGCACCTTTTTATGGTTTCGGAGAACTCTGTAGTTCTTATTTTGACATGCTCTGATTTTGGTTTGTGTTTTGAAAAAAAGTCCACAAAGGTATCACAAAACAAACAGTGAGTAGCACTGGAAAATGCGTATTCATGAAAACGAGCACTTTTCCTTGGTATTGCCTCGGCTGCGGTCTGTCGCTTCTTTATTTGAATGGTCTTTTTATCTGTAAACCTTTTCCTACATACAACGTGAACACTTATTCCAGCTGTTGCAACAACATCGCTTTCACGGCTGCGGCTGGATGCATTTATACCATCTGCTCCTTTTTGCGAGATGTGAACCACTTCCTGTCCGCTGTCCAATTTCTCCTTACAAATCACGCACAATTCTTCAGGGGTCTGCATTCTTGAAGGCGGACGCACACCGAGTCAGCCGTACACCGAGTCAGTCTGAAACAGAAAACACAAATTAATAAACTGTGTTGCAGTATTTAAAAGGAGTACATAATAACAGTTTTAAAGAAAATGACAAGCACAAATACGCAGATTTGATAGTGGGTAGTAGGAATTAAAGAGTTGTATATAATATAAGTTTATAAAGATGTAGCAATGTCCATTCTCACATACACTCCATACAGTATATTTTATTTACATTACGTGACGTCATAGTTTAATACTAGCCGCCTAATACAATTTTTAGTGTCATATAGGTTAATGTAGAAACGAAAATGTGTTTTAAAACATTTTACTGATCAAGAAAAACGTCATAACTCTCTCTACAAAGCGAAATTAAAATTTATTGTATTTCGTAGGAAACTGCCAGTCCGCCATTTTGAATTTCATTTTTGGGGGTGTTCCCGGGGTCCAATTTTATCGGATTTTGGATATGTTATTCTGCAATGGTTCCTGAGCTGGAAACAGTTCAGAAAGCTTCTGAAGCAATTTTGCCCAGGTTGAAGCTATTTTTGCTCTAAATTGCCTGGACTATAGGGAAGAAATGAGATACTGAAAAACTGAAGGGAGAACAAAGGATAGTTTTTGCTAAAAAGGTGAATGAAGAGATAAGGAGGCAAAGAAATGACGGCCACATTCATATGACAAGTGAAGAAAGATGGTGTAGACTGAGGGATACAATAAAGGAGAGTGTACAGGAAAATATCGGTTATGTGAAAAGAGAAGCAAGGAAACCATGGGTCACGACAGAGATGCTTGACAAAATGAAAGGAAGAAGAAACTGGAAGAGTATAAATACAGAAGAAGGGAGAAAAAGATACAGACAGTTGAGTAAGGAACTGAGAAGAGAAACTGATAAAGCAAGAGAGATGGGGCTTGGAGAGTAGTGCAGGGAATTGGACGAATTAGAAAGGAAAGGAAGAACTGATTTAATATACCAAAAAGTTAAGGACATGAATAGATGGAAAAGAAGTAGCTTGGGAGTGCGAGAAATAGAGGGGAGAAATGGAGAAAAACTGAAAAGACCAGAAGATATAAGGAAGAGATGGATTGAATATATTGAAGAACTGTATGATAAAGCGAACAATCCTAATAACATCGAAATGGAGGAAGCAGATGAGATGGAAGTAGACTGTATGGAACCGGACATATTGGAAAGAGGAGTAGAGATGGCTGTAAAAGACCTAAGAAATGGTAAGGCCTAAGGACCAGATGATGTACCAGCAGAACTTCTGAAGAATCTCGAAGGTGATGCTAAAGAAGGGGTGGGTGTATTGTTCAGAAACATGTATGAAAGTGTAGACTGGCCTGCTGACTTTATGAGAGTCTCTATGATTACTATCCCCAAGAAACCGAGAGCCACCAAGTGTTCAGAATTTCGAACCATAAACTTGGTCAGCCATGCATCAAAAATAATGCTATAGATACTAACAAGAAGACTAATGAGCAGAGCTGAGCAGTACATTGGAGAGGATCAGTTTGGATTTAGGTCAAAATGCGGAACAAGAGAAGCAAATGGAAGAAATGCAACGTAATAATCATGGGGGACTAGAATAGTGTGATTGGAGAGGGGAAAGACGGAAGGGAGGTTGGACCATTCCGATTAGGTAGAAGAAATAAAAGAGGAGAAAAGCTAGTAGAATTTTGCAGGAGGCAAGAACTCATGGTGACTAATACTTGGTTCCAAAATCACAAAAGAAGGATATACATATGGAAAAAACAGGAGAAACTGAAAGATCCCAAATTAACTTTATTTTGGTAAGACAGAAATATAGGAATGCAGTGAAGAACTCGAAAGCTTATCCTGGAGCAGATGCTGACTCCAATCATAACTTGGTGGTAATGGAAAATATGGTGAGGCTGAAGACTCTGAAAAAGAATAAAGTAGGGAAGAAATGAGATACTGAAAAACTGAAGGGAGAACAAACGATAGTTTTTGCTAAAAAGGTGAATGAAGAGATAAGGAGGCAAAGAAATGACGGCCACATTCATATGACAAGTGAAGAAAGATGGTGTAGACTGAGGGATACAATAAAGGAGAGTGTACAGGAAAATATCGGTTATGCGAAAAGAGAAGCAAGGAAACCATGGGTCACGACAGAGATGCTTGACAAAATGAAAGGAAGAAGAAACTGGAAGAGTATAAATACAGAAGAAAGGAGGAAACGATATAGACAGTTGAATAAGGAACTGAGAAGAGAAACTGATAAAGCAAGAGAGATGTGGCTTGGAGAGTAGTGCAGGGAATTGGAGGAATTAGAAAGGAAAGGAAGAACTGATTTAATATACCAAAAAGTTAAGGACATAAATAGATGGAAAAGAAGTAGCTTGGGAGTGCGAGAAATAGAGGGGAGAAATAGAGAAAAACTGAAAAGACCAGAAGATATAAGGAAGCAATGGATTCAATATATTGAAGAACTGTATGATAAAGCGAACAAACCTAATAACATCGAAATGGAGGAAGCAGATGAGATGGAAGTAGACTGTATGGGACCGGACATATTGGAAAGAGGAGTAGAGATGGCTGTAAAAGACCTAAGAAATGGTAAGGCCCCAGGACCAGATGATGTACCAGCAGAACTTCTGAAGAATCTCGAAGGTGATGCTAAAGAAGGGGTGGGTGTATTGTTAAGAAACATGTATGAAAGTGGAGACTGGCCTGCTGACTTTATGAGAGTCTCTATGATTACTATCCCTAAGAAACCGAGAGCCACCAAGTGTTCAGAATTTCGAACCATAAACTTGGTCCGCCATGCATCAAAAATAATGCTAAGGATACGAGCCAGAAGACTAACGAACAGAGCTGAGCAGTACATTGGAGAGGATCAGTTTGGATTTAGGTCAAAATGCGGAACAAGAGAAGCCCGTGGAAGAAATGCTAACGTAATAATCATGGGGGACTAGAATAGTGTGATTGGAGAGGGGAAAGACGGAAGGGAGGTTGGACCATTCGGATTAGGTAGAAGAAATGAAAGAGGAGAAAGCTAGTAGAATTTTGCAGAAGGCAAGAACTCATGGTGACTAATACTTGGTTCCAAAATCACAAAAGAAGGATATACATATGGAAAAAACCAGGAGACACTGAAAGATTCCAAATTAACTTTATTTTGGTAAGACAGAAATATAGGAATGCAGTGAAGAACTCGAAAGCTTATCCTGGAGCAGATGCTGACTCCGATCATAACTTGGTTGTAATGGAAAATATGGTTGGGCTGAAGACTCTGAAAAAGAATAAAGTAGGGAAGAAATGGGATACTGAAAACAACTGAAAAGAAACTCCGAGAAAGTTTTGAAGTGTGGATTTGGAGAAGAATGCTAAAGAATAGCTGGAGGGAACACCAAAGTAATGAGGAAGTACTGCAACAAGTGAGGGAGGAAAGAAGACTCATTAAGGTGGTAAGAGGAAGACAGAAGAAATGGATCGGACATGTGTTGAGAGAAGAAGGATTGTTGAAGGAGGTGAGAGAGGGTGGATATGAAGGTAGAAGGCCGAGGGGAAGGAAAAGGAAAGCAATGCTGGATGACTTGAAGGCAGGCAGGAGCTACCATGAGATGAAAAGGATAGCTCAGGATAGAACACTTTGGCGGGACACATGAGGACCTGCCTGATAGGCAGAACACGATGGATGGATGGATATGTAAATCATAGTTGTGCTTACTTTTTCTAATAAGTTTTTTGTTTCCCCATTCTCAAAAGCTTGTAAGCATTTTCATTGGACAAATTATTTGTCTTTCAATTTAACATTAAGCTACTTTTAAATTCAGCACTCCACCATTTAGGTTTAACAGACTTCGCCAGTCTCTTTATACGTAATGGGATATTACTTGATTTTAAATGTTTAAAATAATTATAAAAAGAAGTCCACGTACCATTAATATCGTCTTACGATAGAGCCTCATCCCAATTATGGGACAAAAGTTTGTTTCATGTTACAAAATTTAGCTCTTTTAAAATCCAAAACATATTCCAGGCTCTCCGAATTATGAACATTAAGGTACTTGTAGGTTATCTCCCCCCCCCCCCCCCCCCCCAGTTTTGACAGAATATTTTCGTTAAAACTAACGAAAATATCACGACTTAACCTAACCAATTATCAAGGCGTACAGTTGATCTATTATTAATTATAACATTGTTTATTTCTGGAATAGTATTTACTATTTACTAATAGATGAACTTTACGCCCTTGATAATTGGTTAGGTTAAGTCGTGATATTTTCGTTAGTTTTAACGAAAATATTCTGTCAAAATTGGTGGGGGGGAGATAACCTACAAGTACCAACATTAATTTTAATTTAAAATGTTATTTGCCTATATTTCACTGGTGGAGAAGTCTCCTACAGAGATATTATCAATTAAGTCTAGGTCTGTACTTAAAACTAAATCTAGAATATTGCGTTCTCCACTGGGTTCCTTGACCATTTGAAAAAGTGAACTTTCGAGCAAACACTCGTACAGTCGACGACCGGAATTAGATTGTAAAGGACCACCCCACTCCCTGCAAAGTAAATTAAGATCTATAATTATCGCATCATGTTCGCAACTTACATAAAAAATTTGAGTGCTACTATAGCGTGATTCCTACCTCGATTCGGCGGTCTACCTTTTAATTATAGCTTCTTACCTTGTTTACTAATTGCTTGTTTACATTCCAATGTCCATCGCCCTTGACGATTGGTTAGGTTTAGTCATGATATTTTCGTGTTTTAACGAAAATATCGTGACTAAACCTAACCAATCGTAGGTAGACCACATACTATAGTAGCACCGAAACTATTTTTTAAATAAATAAAATTGAATAATAAATAGCATTTTATATTTATTACATTTACATTTATACCTTGGATAGGAATCACACTCTACAGTACTGTAGTTTCGAACCAAAACGGGTAGGAATCACCCTATAGTATCGAAGTCACCGGTAGGAATCACGCTATAGTAGCACCAAAATTTGGGAGCTATTGAAGAATAGGGACCCCAGCCTTCTTTAGTTAGCTTTATAAGGCTAACTAACGAAAATATCATGACCTACCCTAACCAATCGTCAAGGGCGTACAGTTAACCTAACGATTGGTTAGGTTAGGTCGTGATATTTTCGTTAGTTAGCCTTATAAGCCTAACTAAAGAAGGCTGGGGTCCCTATTCTTCAATAGCTCCAAAATTTGTTCCTGAAGTCTATTATCACTATCGACAGTCTGCGAGCGAGGCCTATATACTAAACCTATAATTAATTTCTTTCGTGAGTTGTCTTTAATTTCAACAAACGTCGCATTTATATTATCAATTTCTGCAATGTTTCCGAACTGTACCACCACCCGTTCTTTCTGTTCTATCATTGTTAAACATCTCATAACCAGGGATATGATATTCTTCGAGAAAATCTCTACAGTCTGTATTTAACCAGAGGCATATAATAGTCTACCAAGACAAGCTGCTCCTACACCATTCAGGTGAAGACCATCACGCAAAAATAAATCCTTTTTATTAGAAAAATGACTCCACAAATCGACGAATTCAACATTTTCCTGTTGGCAAAGGGACTTAAAAATATTATTCATGTAGGTAGCTCTGCTGAAAAAGTTTTTTTTATGCAGGAAGGGGGGTCTAAGGGCAAATGCCCACAAAAGCAAAATCTTCCCATAGAAGAAGAAGTTAGCCAAAAATTGTCGGGTTCTGCTATTCTTGGGGAATTCCTGAAAAAATAAATTTATTAGTCCTATCCTTCAGAGTCCGCGCTAGCCGCTTGTATTTCTCTATGCGCAACTCTGATCTGGAAATCTTAACATCGTTAGTCCCAACATGCACCATAAATATCGTACTATCATATCATCAGCATCTTTGCTAAATTCCTCTGTGGGGGTCGTGATGTCGTCAACACGGGTTTCAGGATAATAGTGCCTCCTCCTCCGAGTTGGGTTCCTGCGCAGAACTCCTGTAATTGCCCTCGAATAAAGGAATCGCCAACCAGCCTAATTTCCTGCGTGTTATTTTGCTCTGGCTCTAAGACAGAAAATCTATTAGTTGTAACTACTTTTAAGCAAGGTTTATGCTGCCTACGTCGGACCCCATTTTGAAGGTGAAGAGAGTACGGGAATGACGACTGGTTGTGGATTCGTCATAGAGTCTTCGCATGATCTCCGTTCTATGTGAGAACTCGCTCCCAGACTCTCCGAAACAAAATCATGTGGAGCGTTGAACCTTGCCGCCAAAGCACTAAATTCTTCTCTCAGCGCATTCGCCTCCCTCCTACTCTTCGTAGTTCCTGTCGGTTTCCGCAAAATCTGCAAACTGAAGGGTTAGAAGAGAGAGCGGTAAAAAGTACTGAGGAAATTTTCCGCCGCAGTCGTTACACTCGCGTAGGTTAGGGGGCATATCTAGAAAAAATGTTCTCACGAAAAATTGAAATTAATTTCCCAGTCTAATACAGGGTGGCCAAAAAGGTACCTACCAACATTAACTTACATTTTCTCCGAAACGAATGAATAGAATTCGATGAAAATTTGCTGACACACTATAGTACTCACTCCATTTCTTTAATGTCAGTATGGAGAGAATGTCATTGGTTTGGACTATCGGAAGCACTATGGAAGCGGCATTGATTGGCCTGCTATTCGTCTGATCTCAACCCATGTGACTTCTTTTTGTGGGGATACCTCAAAGATAGAGTTTACCAGAGCAACCCAAAGACTTTCAAGGAGCTGAAATCATCGATTGAACGTCAAATCTTCGAAATTCCGACAGAGGTTCTCCACAGCGTGGTATCGAATTTTGGGATAAGGTTGCGAAAAACCGTCGAAGTGGAGGGACAGCACATCGAACACATTGTCATATAAATGGCTTGAGATGCTGATTTGAATGGCGTTTGAACTATCTTTGTACTCTCAATAGTTTTGGTGAAATAAAGGCTTAAACTTGGTAGGTACCTTTTGGCCCACCCTGTAGATAGGCAGCAGAGTTTGACAAAAATTATGGATTAGTGACTTGAAAACAGGAAACAAGAGTCTGGAAATACCAAAAGAAGGAATTTCTACACACACACACACACACACACACAATATTTTTTTTCTTTTATTTAGTAAGTGATTAAGAGAATTCAGAGGTCTAGTCTCTCGGGGATTGGCGATGACAAACAACAGCCACTTGGTGAGTGTGTTAAAATAAAATAAGAACCTAACTTTCTTATGAAAAAATTATTATTAAATATACAAATAAAACAGAAATAATAATAATAATAATAAACAATCACAAAAATTCTAGATTTCTTGAATAATAATTTTAAATATGTATATTAAGAGAACAGAAATGCTGTGATAATAATAAACGACAACAATTTGTGTACTCACATGCAACAATAAACGATGAACTCCACACTAAATACTTCAGTAATTAAAATATTAATATAAAATAATTTAAATCACTAATGAGCAAAATGTTAGTAAAATGACAAATTAGACAGTTAAATATTGCACTCAGTCAGATACACACACAAAAAGATAGACTTTAATGGCTTTTCAGGAGCTTTGTAAAATGCGTTCGAGATGAACAACAGCCAAGAAAATAAATTATGCTTAATAAAAAAACTAGGGTAAATTATGAAATTCAAAGTGCTTAATGAAATGAGCATATTTTAGATAGTTAATAATAAAATGGGAACTTAATTACTATGGTAATAATCAATGGCGGAACAGGTACAAGTACATCTTGGGCCTCGGGGCAAAATATACTTATGGGGCCCCATGCTTTGATATTAAAATATTTAGTTGACAATGCTCACCATTTATTTAAGATTAACCCTTCGGGATTTCTTTTCTACAAAGGCGGTTATCATTTCGTCTAAATTAATGCTTCCAGCTTTTTCGTTTTCTGTTGATATTATTGAAAATTTTTCCTGTGCCATTGTGCTTCTCAAATAGTTTTTGATCAATCTGAGTTTTGAAAAAGAGCGTTTTGCACTCGCTACAGTGATAGGAATTGTTAGAAACAATGTAAGACGTCTGAAAAACTTGAACACAAGGAACTGTTTTCATTTATTAATAATGTTGCTAATTGGTAGACAGTTGAAATCGTACCAGGTTCTAATTTCAGGCACTGTTGGAAAGAGAGTAGCTGAGCAGGAAATTCTGGAGAAATTACTTTTTTATATTTATTTACTAGAGTCATTGCTCCCTCATCAGTGGCAGAAATCAATTTTTCAGGGAATATAATACTAAAGCTTTCAACTACTCGCTTCAGACCTTTGTTGAGACTGTAAAATCGGGCTTTATTAATGAATATAAAATGACAGAATTTACAGCGAATTTACTTTTGCTCTCTAGTGTTGGTATTATTACGGTTGTCTTGTTTATTTACTGCTGTTTAGCTTTCCGTTATTATTTTATCTTTTGCCCATTTGCACTATTTGTGGTGTGCTGGGACTCTTCACTCTCAGGCCTTGCTTGTTTTTCTATTTTGAGGTTGGTTGTTGGGCTTAGGCTTTTGGCCTAGGCCCAGCTTTTTTCTGCGCATGTTAGGCATGGGTAATAAGTTGAAAAACTACTTCTGCCAGCAAAAAGCGGAAAAATCAGGATGACCAAAACTGCTCAACTTCACTTGATGGGGACCTAATGGATTTGGGTGAGGTTTTCAGTCAGATAAAGAAAGCCGTTCGAGCCTTTCCTAGAGTGCTCGTGTCTCGTGGTAAGAAGGTTGCGTCCTCGGGTTCTACAAGCGACTCCTCATTACCTACTACTAAGATTTCTCAGCCTACTTTGACTCCTGATCATGTCTCTTATTTGTATGTGGTGAGTAAAGGCCCTACAACTCTCACCCATCTAAACCCTTTTGGAATTAAAAAATCAATCGAATGTATTTGTGTTAGACCTGTAAGATCTGTCACCTACTGCCATTCCGTTAACTTGCTAGTCCATACTTTCAATGCAGCTCAAACTAGGGATCTTTTGAATGCGACTACTGTGCCGGTAGAAGTCTCAATTGCAAAAAATCTGAATACTACTCAGGGTATCATTTATGCTCCAGAATTGTTTCACATGAGCACAGATGATCTATAACTAGAATTGAAATCGGGGAATGTAATTAGCATTCGACGACTGACCAAGGGTAGTGATAAAACTCCTACTAGCCTTTTAGTCCTTACTTTTTGGGATTTCCATTGCCTCCGTTTTGGCATGGTGTGCGTAATTGTACTAATAAAGTTTCTTGTGCTAAGTGTGCTGAGTCTCATGATACTCGATCTTGTTCAAAGGACTTGGCCTCATGTACTAATGTATGTATTAATTGTAAGGGATCACACTTAAGTTCTTCTAGAGTTTGTAGCCATTGGATACGCGAGAAGGAGATTGTCAAAGTTAAGGTGGATAATCATATTACATTTACTGAAGCCCGTAAGTTATATGCTGCTAAGATGGATCCATTGTCATCTTAGTCTGTCTCTTATGCTGGTGTGGGTCGAGGGTCTCTATCACCTTCAAGTAAGATACAGACTTCTGGATTGCCAGTAGCAGCTTCTGGCTCTATTTCTAGCTACCCGCCCATAGATAAAGTGAAAACTTGTAGATGATACTTTACTTTGGAGATGCTTTTTGGAGTTTAAGTCACTCATGGTTAAACATACAGCTCTACAGCTATGGCTCAAAAAATGTCTCAATTCTTTGCAAAGAATGGTTTTCAAAAAACTGCAATTGATCCTAGGGATGGCTTCAGATATTATTTAATAGCACAGGTTAATTTTCATAGGCACTGCTAGCTTTTGTTTTCCTTCATCCTTTTACATTATGGCTTTATCCGTCTTCCAGTGGAATGTAAGGAATTACAGGAGACGACTGCCTTTTATACAGCAGTTATTATCTCAGTATTCCCCTCTCATCCTTGCTTTTCAAGAAACTTGGCTGGATTTATCCCATTCTGCAGATGTCAAAGGTTACAGTTTGCTCCAGAAAGACAGGGGTTCCCATAGGGGCGGTGTCTTACTAGGGATCCACAGCTCCCTCCCATTTACTCCTGTTCCTCTTGATATTGATACTGAAGCAATTGCAGTTGCAGCAACAATCCACACCTTCTCTTTTTCTGTAACAGTTTGTACTGTATATTTTCCTCCAGGTCCTCCCTTCTCTACATTTATATTAAACAGACTGCTTCTCTTACTTCCCGCCCCTTTCATTCTAATAGGAGACTTCAATGGTCATCACCCCTTATGGGGTTTTCCCTTCATGACCACAGGGGTTCCACCATTCCTGACTTCATAGATGCCAATAATCTCTTTCTATTTAATGATAGTTCCCCTACAGTCCTTCATAGTTTCAGTGGGTCCTTCTCACATTTAGATCTATCACTTTCTACTGTCGACTTGTCTCATGTTTTTCATTGGGAAGTTTTGAGTGATCCTTGCGATTCTGATCATTTCCCCATTCTTCTCACATCTCAGGTACCATCTTTGGGCTCAAAACACTCACTATGGAAATAACGGAGGAAGGTCTGCATAACTTTCATGCTGATTTGTCTTTACCTTATCCTGGAGATGATACCACTGTGGACGAAGACGGCCATACATTAACTCACACAATTCAACATGCAGCTTGGGAACATTTCACTCCCACTTCCAGTACATTTAATACTAAATATCATGCAGTTTGGTGGAATGATTTGTGCCAGCGGGCTGTTAGAGTAAGAAAAGCAGCTTATAGGTAATATAAACTGTAATAACGTGGGGGTGTTAGACCCCGTTAGGTATTAGGTTATCAAATAGAAATAAAAGGTACTAACAGGTGCTTTGATTTAGATCTTCTTTTGGGCCTAACATTTGTGCCAGGTCCCAACCTCGACCAACTTATTCCTATTTTATTAATTTAGAAGCTATAAATATTACCCCTCACTGACATAATAATTAATTAGACAACTTAAGCTAATTACACATTTTTCACTTTTGAAGCATCACCAAATTTAACTTAGAATCAATGATTGCTGCAGATACAAAAATACATGCTGATTAGGTCAGCCCAATAAACGAACAGCCCGTGTCCCGCTGTTTAGCTTTTTGTGCTGCCATTTAGTTTTCTTTTAGTGACTAAGATACACACACACACACACACACACACACACACACACACACATATATATATATATATATACACGTCACCTCACTCCTCCCATACAAGTTGAGTCTGTCAGGGGGGTGAGAGACCCTAGACGACCTGCGGAGCGGGGCTGCTGTAGTAGGTAAGTAGGAATAGGTGCAACCTGCATAGGTGGGCGAATTGAACCATTTTCAGGAGAATCGGCTCTCCCTTCCAGAGGACTCTGGTCATCCTGCAATTCACGTTCCCATATCTGGTCCTGATGGCGTTTAATAGAATGACCATCTTGTAGTTAGCACTTGAAGGAAACAGGGCCCGTTCTCTCTTGCACCGTTGCAGGAACCCATTTTGGTTCAGACCCATAGTTGCGAATCATAACTGGATTATTAGATTGCGCTTCAATAACTCTCATTTTCTTAGTGTCGTGATACAACAACTGTTTTTCCTGATGGCGTAAAACTCGTTGTTGTAACGTTTCGTTTGGACGTAACAGATCGAAAACAGAACGAATTCCCCGGCCATTCATAAGTTTAGAAGGAGAAACCCCCGTCGTCGTGTGAGATATTAGTCGATATTTAAACAAAAATTTATCCAACACCACTTGCATTTCCTCCCAATGAGAATGACACAAGGCCGACTTGAAAGTACCGACCATGTTTTCCGAAAAACTAGACCGTACATGTATATGCCATTTTGGTGGACAAAAGAACGAAATTCCTCACTGGTAAAACAAGTACCATTATCGGAAACCAGAACTACGGGTAAACCCCATCGAGCGAAACACGAACGGAGTAGGCAAATAGTAGCACCCAAAGTCGTGGAAGTGGTTGGAAAAATTTCCATCCACTTAGAGTAGGCATCCACGATGACTAAGAAATAATATTATTTATAGGACCTGCATAGTCAACATGGATCCTATGCCAAGGTATAGTAGGCCATTCCCAAGAGTGAAGGGGACTTTTCTTTGGTAGATTTCTGTTCTCTAGGCAGTTTTGAGAGGAACGAACCAATGATTCGAGTTCTCCATCTAAACCGGGTCACCAGAAATAAGCTCTCGCCAGCTCTTTCATTTTCGTTGCACCCATGTGTTCAGCATGAAGTTCCTTCACTAAATTCGACCTGCCTCCTTTCGAAATTATCACTCTGTGATCCCATAAGAGACAGCCATTTTGGATTGAGAGTCCAGACTGACGTTGATAAAAAGGCTGTAATTCACTCTCAACCTTAGTAGGCCAACCATCTGAGCAGAAATGGATGACCCTAGACAGAATAAGGTCTGATTTGGTACACTGCTCTATCTGTATTGGAGTTACTAGAGTGGAATCCAAAAACTCCACCAAGTGAACCTATTCTGTAGGTATAGGTACGCATTCATTTGGATTTTCTAAAAGCAACCTACTTAGAATATCAGCCGTACCTGAAGTTTGCCTGACCGATGTACTAAGTCAAATTTATAGGATTGTAGAATCAGTGCTCATCGTTGACTCCTACCTGAGGCCATAACTGGAATATTTTTAGTAGGTGAAAATAAACCTAAAAGATGATTATGGTCAGTAATTAATTTCAATTCATGACCCCATAGATAGAAATGAAATTTCTTTACTGCAAATACTAAAGCTAAGGCTTCACGTTTAAGTTGTGCACATCGCCTTTCAGTCTCAGTTAGTGTTCTAGAAGCAAACAGATAGGCCTATCTACACCATCAATGTGGTGTGATAACACTGCCCCAATTCCATAGGAACTGCTATCCGTTGAAATTACGAGAGGAAGTTTAGGATTATAATGCACTAGGAGAGTGGACTTTAGTAGTACGTCCTTTGAAGCCTCAAATGCTTCCCTTTGGGTTTTCTCCCATCTCCACTGTTCCCCAGATCGTAATAACTTATTTAGGGGTTCAAGGAAAGTCGATGCATTAGGCAAAGATTTCCTATAAAAGTTTAGACCTAAATAAGCTTGTAACTGCGTCATGTTTTGTGGAGGTGGTGCATTTTTAATTGCTTCTAGTTTATCCACCGTTGGATGAATGCCCAAATACGAAACCTCATTTGTGACCCAAGAACACTTTTCTTGTTTTAGCTTAAGTCCAGCATTCCGGAGTCTTTCTAGAACTGTTGTTAATCTAGTTAGGTGTTCTTTTTTAGATGAACCTGAAATGAGGACATCATCTAGAAAACAAAGCACACCCGGAATGTGACCTAGAACTTGGTCCATTGTTCTCTGAAAAATATCCGGAGCCGAAGCTATTCCATAGCATAGCCTATTGTACCTATATAAGCCTCGGTGCGTATTTATAATAATTAACTCTTTAGAATTTTCGTCTAAACTTAGTTGCCATAGGCTTGTGACATATCTAGTTTTGTGAAATATTTACCCCCAACAAAAGAACTAAATAATTCATCAGGCTTTGGTATAGGGTATCAATCTAGAAGAACTGCTCTTTTTGCTGTTAAACGGTAATCCCCACATAAACGCACTGACTTGTCAGGTTTTAGTACAGGAACTACCGGGACAGCCCACTTAGCGTGTGTGACTGGTTCGATAATTTTATCTTTGAGCAGCCTATCAATTTCTAAATCTACTTTCTCCCGCAATGCATGTGCAATTGAACAAGCCTTACAAAATTCTGGAGTTACATTAGGGGCTACCTCTATACAGACCTGGCGGTCTTTTAGTTTGCCTACTTCAGGCCCAAAAAGAGAAGGAAACGCCGTTAACAATGAATCTATGGCAGATGGATATGCGAGTGTATGCACATCTGCCCAACCCTTCGGCAAAATTTTGTCAATAGGCAATTTCAAGGCATCAATCCAATCACGTCCTAGTAGAGTAGGCCCTTGTTCACCCACCACTAAAAGAGTTAAGGGACTAGACAAAGTTTTCTTTTTGAGTGTAACTGTGATGTAGGCTTCTCCACAAATAAGTATTTTTATGATACCATATTTTTTTAGTATTGTTTTAGATTCGTGTAGTTTAGGTGTATTTTTGAAAGTTTTGTCAAAAATTATTTTAGACATGACAGTTCGGGCAGCACCTGTATTTAGTTCTAGAGGAACTGTAATTCCATTTAGGCCTACATCTACAATATATGGACTCGTATTATCACCACTTTGCTGCTCATAAAATAGGTACTCCACCCCAATGTTCGAAGTATTTCCATTTGGAGGATTACCACTAGAAATGTTATGATTAGAATTTTCACCCTTTTTTTTTCTTTGAAAAACAAACTTTAGCTATGTGGCCTACTTTACTACAGTTTCGGCAAACTGCTTCTTTAAAAGGACAGTCTTCTTCCACTGGTGTTTTCCACACCCAGCACATGGCCTGGAAAGCTTTTCCTCCTGTTTAGCGTCGAATTAGTAGGTTTAGTAGTATTCGCAGCATACCTTTTATTAGTTTGTCTAGTAGGCTCATTAGGTTTGCCAGGCCTAGAAGATTTAAAACTATTTACGTGTTGTGCCTTACTAGTGTGACTGCCAAAAGCTCTAACATCTTTAGCGGCTACTTCTCTAGTCGCAGCTACTTCTACAGCCTGACTAAAAGTTAGGTCCTGTATAACTAATAGGGCTCTCTGGATAGACTCCTCTTTGAGACCCATTACAAACCTATCTCTTAGCATTTCGTCTAATTTGTCCCCAAATTTACAAGTACTAGCATAGGCTTTTATACCCGCAACAAACTCTGCAATGCTTTCATTAGCAGTCTGATGCCTAGAGTAAAATTTAAAATGTTCGTAGATGAGAATCACTCGTGGTTTGTAGTGATTAGTTAGGGCCTGTACCAATTCACTGTAGATGCAAATTTCCGGTGCTTTTGGAGCAACTACCTCCGTGACTAAGCTAAACGTTTTATGGCCTATTATAGTTAGGAAAGTAGGTACTTTCTTAGCATCGGAACTGGAATTTGCCTCGAAAAACAACCTCACCCTAGTGGGATAAGCTAGGAACAAAACCAATTTAAGCCAAATATCGTGAAGTAGGTTAGGTAGGGTTTAAATTCGATCAAGTTACTCCCCAGTTAGGGCTGAATAGGAAATTGTAATAAAGTTAGGGCTGAGTAGGAATTAGTATTATGGGAATTAGTATTAGAGTAAGGCCGGAGGGACCTAAGCTATAATAAGGTAGCTTACCGACACAAGCCAACAAATCGAACGACCCACACTCGGCTAGGCTACATCTAATTTTCCAAACAACCAATCCCATCCTCATCGCCAAATGTAATAACGTGGGGGTGTTAGACCCCGTTAGGTATTAGGTTACCAAATAGACATAAAGGGAACTTACAGGTGCTTTGATTTAGATCTTTTTTGGGCCTAACATTTGTGCCAGCCTCCCAACCTCGAACAACTTATTCCTATTTTACTAATTTAGAAGCTATAAACATTACCCCTAACTGACATAATAATTAGACACAACCGTTTAGTGACTTTTAGATTACTTATATATATATATATATATACGTCACCTCATAAATAAAATCCTGTTTTACAAACCTATATCCTGTACAAAAAGGCCAGAGCAATTGCTCGTTGTACAGTTAGATTATTCAAACGTTCTTCCTGGCATGCCTTTGTCAGTTCTACCTCTCATCGGACAACTGAGAGTGTAATCTGGAATAAAATTAAAAGACTGAAAGAAAACCTCCCGCACGTCCTATTGTCTTGTAGGATGGTGGTAATATCGTTTTCCAACCTCAGCTAGTTGGTAATTCCTTGGCTGCATACTTTGCGTCTATAAGCAGTAAATCTCAATATGCAGCTCAGTTCCTTTCTAGAGCAGCATCAGAGTTCTTTTACTCTGATGGAATTGGAAATGGTACTCTCTAAGCTCAAAAACACCTCCCCTGGGAAGGATATGGTAGTGTACCTCTTTCTCACCAATCTTTCATTTTCTAACTGGCAAGTTTTTTTGGCCTTTTATAACAAGGTTTGGATGACATGCTCTTTTCCACATATTTTGACTTCTGCTTTGCTAGTGCCCATCCATAAACCTGGCAAAGTTCGTACTGCTGCAAACTCATACCGCCTCATAGCTTTGACCGTTTTTACTCTATTTTATTTCTCAAACTGGACAGCTTTCAAAGTGGCTTTCGGCCTCATTTTTCTACGATGGACAACTTGGTGAGGCTTGAGGGATCGATCAGAAAGTCTTTTCTAGAAACAAGTATATTTTGGCAGTATTTCTTGACAATGAGAAGACCTCTGATACTCTCTGACACTACGGTTTACTCTCTAAGTTGTATCATTTAGGGTTGCGAGGCAATCTACCCATATTTGTCCAAAACTTTTTTCAGTATAGACGCATACGAGTATCAATTGGATCCTCTCTTTCAGAGGTTTAGAATTTGGATGCTGGAGTTCCACAAGGTAGCATTATCAGCCAGCCCCCTTTTATTCAATGTCATGATTAATGATTTATTTCAAGGTATGGACCCCGCTCTTAGCTATTCTCTGCATGCGGATGATGGGGCATTGTGGGTATCCCATGTTAACACCCATGTTGCCAGGACTATCATGCAGGATGCTCTACACAAGATTACTAACTGATCACAGAACAATGGCTTTTCTCCTGCCAAGTCTTCCTGTGTCATTTTCAGTTAGGAGCCAGTTCCTCCTTAACTCATTCAGCCTCTTGTCTTGCTGACTAGCCAGATTCCTTTTGCCTCCTCTCACAAATTTTTGTGCTACCCTTGTGGAGCATTGGGGGGTTCCTTTAATATCATGCCGTATTTGTCCAATAGAACATGGGGCTCTAAAAGGAAGATTCTTTTGCAGCTTTACAAATCTCTCATCCGATCCAAATTAGATTATGCTTCATTCCTCTATGATACGGCATCTCCATCTCGACTTGTAAAATTAGATAGAATTCAGTATAGGGCTATTCCCTTGGCTATTGGAGCCTTCAAATGTACCAGATTTGTCACCTTAAATGAAGAGGCCTTTCTTCTTCCTCTGAGCCACCGTCGTCAGCAGCTGGGTATCAACTATGGTGCCAAAGTGTTGTCATATGACCAGCATCCCATCCGGCCTTTCTTTGTAGATTTCCATATTTACTAGTTTTATAGTTGAGATCCTACTCACTTCCATTCTTTGGCTGGTTTCAAGATGGAGTGACTGAAATGAGCCTTTCTTTAGAGGATATTGCTGCAAGTTTCTATTACTTACCACAAACTGGGTTACGGTAGATATCATTTATGACCTTAGATTGTCTTTTGCTTTGAAATCTACAACCTGTGCTAATAACTTTCAGCGTGAGTTTATTTCACTGAAAGCATCATATACAGATTAAGGGTCACAAGGTTCTTTTTATTGATGGTTCAAAGTCCCCAACTGGAGTAGGTTGTGCCTTTAGTTTTGAAGGTACCCTGATGGGTTATAAATTGCCACCTCATTGCTCAGTATTTACAGCTGAGCTGTATGTCCTTTACACCCTTTACAGAGCAATTCATTTCGTTTCTGTAAATTCTACGCATCGTAAGTTTCTCATCTGCTGTGATACTGTCTCAGTTCTACACGCTATGAAGTCAGGGAATGATACTCATTTTCTGGTCAATAAAGTTATTGTTTTGTTAAGATCTATTCCACATTACAGTTTTGTACTTTTTTAGGCCCCTGGACATGTTGGAATCCTGGACAATGAGGTTGTGGACTTGGCAGCCAAGTCTGCACACGAGAGAGCCGGTCGGTCCTCGATTCTCCCTGCAGGAGGTTCGGAGTTTGGGTCTCTTGTGTGTGCAGTAGCTGGCAGTGTCAGTGGAATCATAGCAATGGTTTTCTCAGCGATGATAAAACCCCTTCTTCAGGATTGGGAACATTACATAGGCAGCCGAAGGGACCAGACTGTACTAGCCCGATTCAGACTCTAGGTATGTCTCCTGACACATGGGCATTTTTTAGTGCCTGTCCCGTTCCTACCTCTCTCCGTTGTAACATGACTCTCACAGTGGAACATATTTTTATTGATTGCCCAGTTTTTTCTTCACTTCGATCTGATATTCATTCATTTTGCACTGCAGAACAGCTTCATTTCACCCTCTCTACTATCTTTTCTTGCTTTGTGCCTTCTAAGCTCATTTTAGATATCTTAAAGTCACTCGATTTATATTCCTCAATCTTATCTAACAATCAGCCTTTATGATCGGTTAGTTTTTCATAAAGTACCAAAGTACCAGTACTCTCCCTTACTATGACTGATTGTGAACAGTTCAAAATACAGACTGAGGAACAATTTACCACATTAAACAGCACACCTATCATAAACATCAATACAACACTCAAGACATTTAATCAGATCATCAATAATGCAAACAAATACATACCCAAGGGCAACATTAGGATATACAATCCAAATTACACTAGAGAAATAGCCCACCTCATAAGGCAACGTAACAACCTCAAACATAACACACAAACTCGGTACCGAGTTGTCCGGTACCGAGTTGTCCGGTACCGAGTTTTGCAGCACCGAGTTATCCGGACACCCACACAAACACCTCACACAGAAACCATAAAACAGCAGATACATCAGCTCAACTCAGAAATAAACAAGAAACTTAAAGAAAAACAAATAGAAACATTTAGGGAATTCATAACATCACTAAACCACTCCACAGATACATCCAGGCTATACAAGACTATAAACAGCATTACCCACTCTAACAGCGGCATTCACACCTCACACGCGGCTATCTGTCTTAGCCAAAATACAGACCAGACCATCAAGATCATCAAAAACATTAAGAATTCGAAGGCTACTGGACCAGAAAACATATCTAACATACACTTTAAACACTTGGGCCCACAGGGAATAATAGCTCTCACAAATATCAGCACATATTCATACCAACACTGTATTATTCCTGACATATGGAAACAAGGTAAAATTATTACACTACTCAAACCAAACAAAAATCCAACAGAACCAGCTTCCTATAGACCCATTACTTTACTATGCACACCTTCCAAAGTAACAGAAAGACTAATCTTACAAATCACCAACCCACACATACCACTATCGCCTACTCAACATGGATTCAGATCTCACCACTTAACCACGACATTACTCACTAACCTCACGCAGCACATCATGGATGGCATCAATTCCAGACGACCAGCTCAACGTACACTATTAGCAACAATAGGCATTAGTAAAGCATTTGATATTATCCCACGCTTCCCTCTCATAAACAAAATACTCAGCACAAACATGCACAATAACACCAAAAGGTGGCTGAGCAACTACCTTTCAGGAAGATACCCACATGTTACTTTAATGGCAAGTCATCCAAAAACAAGCTTTTTCCGAACGAGGTCCCTCAAGGCTCTGTTTTCTCACCAACAATGTTCAACTTATACATGCATGACATTCCAACACCCATAGATAACAAGCTTACCTTATCATCATATGCAGATGACATCACTCTAACATCCACCCACAACAACATCGGCACCGCTACAAACAACCTACAAACATACATAAACAGTATACAAGACTGGCTCACACACAGTAGACTCAAAATAGTGCCCACAAAATCAACCATCACCTTGCTTACAAGCAACACAAAAGAACACCAGGTAACTCCACAGCTTACACAAAACAACATCAACATTCCACACACTCATAGGACCAAAATACTTGGGTCACATACAACACATCATTATCTTTTGCAAACTACATTCGGGACATTAAAAACAAAAGTACGTCAAGACTTAACACGCTTAGGGTACTAACAGGCTCAAACTTTGGACACCAGCAGGAAACAACATCACTCATATACAAACAATATATTCGGTCAGTTATGGACTATGCTAGCCCATGCTGGGCACCCACTATTTCAAACACACACATAAACACCTTACAGACAATACAAAACAACGCACTTCGTATCATTACGGGATGCACTCACACAACACCAATAGAACATCTGCACACAGAAACAAAAATACTGAAAGTTAGGGAACATTTAAACACAAGGGGAACACAATTCATGGCAGCAGCGACAACTAACCCACAACACCCTTGCCACTACACGTACAATCATGCACCAACACCTCGCACCATTAAAGTAATACCAGAGAGACATTATAACCAAATACTCCATTCCATACCACGCCCCACAGACATCACACAGTACAGAAAACACATACACACACACCTAACCCACAAAGCACTGACACGACTCGGCTCGAATGCGGTCCTAGGTGCGAAGCCGAAACCCATTGACAGGTCAGAGACCAGCCTGAGCAGGTCGAATCGAGTTAACAACACAATTCCGATCATTGGATTCGTCAGCAAGACTCTCTACTGAAGGGACGCATTTCCTGAGCTCTCTGATATTGCATCTACTTTTGCATATTGCTAAGAATTTTACTTTTGGAGAGTTTTGAATTTTATATACTGCACTTGCGTTTATATTCACATTGTTATAGTTAAGTAATTGAATATTAGTGGTTTTTAGAGATTTAGAAGTTTTCATAGCGTGCCGGCTTAATTTAACTTAAACTTGTGACGGTTATAAACTAATTTTTAACTGCGCGATGCCGTCGCAGAAAGCGTCGTGTGTTAGGTGTAGGGTAAACCGGTGGTATTAGGAATTTAACCCTTTAAGGACTGAAGATGCCAATTGCTAACGTTTCAAATACACGCATTCATAACTTAACCCTACAAAAAATTCAGGGCTTAAAGGGTTAAAGATTATAACGGCGGTCCTATGGCGATTACCGAGAGATCAGTTTGTTTCTTTTGCGAGTTAATGGAGGAAATAGTTGACATAAAACGCAGTGTACGTGAGGTAACGGAAAGACTTGCAACATTGATGAGGACAGGGGTAGGGCTACGAAAGCTAAACCAATACTAACGTTGAAGACGTTAGTAATTTGAAGGGTGAGGTGCGTAACCTAGTTTCTAGTTTAGGTAGCTTGTCGGGAAGGTTGGATAGAGTTGAGGAAGGGGTTAAGGTTGGTCCGAGAGTAGTAGATGGGGAGGGATTTAGAGAAGTTAAGGGTGGAGCTAGGCCGCGTACGTTAGGTGATAGGAATCCCCCGCTATCGAGGTTTCGAACCCTTTCGCCCATTTGGAAAGGGACGTGAGTGAGGGGGAACTATTTTAATTGGGAACTCTTTAGTGCGCCATATGGACACAGAGTTCGTTGAACGGCATCCATCCAAGAGGAGGAGGTCTGTCTCCCAGGGGCCAGGGTTGACAGAGTTAGAGATGAAGTGGAGAGGATTCACGTTGCCTCCCGTCACTCGATGTTGGCGACGATGGTAGGGGGCAACGACTCGTATAGGCCCGATACGAGAGTGCCTGACCTTTTGGAGAGATAGAAGGGGTTAATTAGGTCCCTAAAGGCGAGGTCAGATGGGTCTTTAGTTCTAGGTATTACCCCTAGGCACGGTTTGGGTCTTAGGATTACGTCTAAAACGATATTTTTGAATACTAAATTAGAAGAGATTTGTGCTGATGAAAATGTACCCTTCGTAAAGCTGTGGTCCGAATTCAGTGATCCTAGCCTTTTTATAAAAGATGGGGGTGCATTTTAATGAAATAGGTAATGCTAGGCTAGGTAGGTTAATTGACGAAAACGTACGAAAGCTGTATAGGTCGAAGCCTTCTTTAAACGTTGTGGGTCCGGGGAACGCGGGCACGACGTGAAAAATAGTTTAAAACGCCGGCCCGTGGTAAAAAATAACTTAAGTCTTTTATTGTAACGCGCGTAGTATTAGAAATAAATTAAACGAATTTAAGGCGATAATTTATTCCGGCAACTACGATATAGTTGCTATCACTGAAACGTGGTTAAATAATGAGACTCGGGACTTGTTGGGGGAACTTGATATATCGGGTTTTAAACTCTTTCCTAATGATAGGTTACATAGGTTTGGTGGCGACGTTTTGCTGTACATTCGTAATTCCCTTAGGGCTATCGAGGTTAAGATAGATTTTCTGGCAGCAATTAATGCGATATGCGTTGAAGTTAGGGCGCGTAGTATTAGTTTTAATTTTGTTGTTGTTTATAGACCTCCCGTTCAACCCCTCGATACTGATACTAGATTTTACTCACTTCTTGGTAAATTTATTGACAATCGGAATAGTATAATTGTCGGAGACTTTAACTGCCCTAATGTTAATTACGAGACTTTTACTGGTAATGAGGAGGGTTTGAGATTGATTGAGTTCATGGAAGATAATTTTTAACGACAGATGGTTACCGAACCAACGCGCGGTGACAATATTTTAGATTTGGTGATGACGAACGGCGAAAATATAGTCGATGGTTTAGAAGTAGGCGAGAGTTTAGGATGTAGTGATCATCAAATTCTTAGGTTTAAGTTACTGATAGAAAACAGTAAGGATAGTAACGTAATAGAAGTCCCTGATTTTCGTAGGGCCAATTTTGACAGTTTTGCGGATAGGATGAGAGTAGTGGACTGGGATAACTTATTTATGGGTAATGACACAAATTTGCATCGGGAGGCGTTTAAAGAAAGTTTTATGAATATTGAAAGGGAGTTTATTCTTCGTAGGCCCAAGTGCGCTAGAAATCATGGTAGGACCAAGTGTTGGACTAGGGAAATAGGCGAGTTCATAAACGAGCGTAACAGAGCGTGTAGACTTAATAAGCGCAATGGCACGGCAGCTAACTTTAAATGATATATCGAGCTTAGACGTCAGGTTAAAAGATCAGTTAGGAATGCTAAGCGTAATTTAGAGACTTATAGCTGCGGATAGTAAACATAATCCAAAAAAGTTTTTTGAATCCGTCAATAATCGTAAGCCGATAAAAGATTACATAGGCCCTCTAGTGGATGTTAACGGCGCTTTGGCTTCTGACGCTCAGGCGATGGCGGGTATTTTCAATAACTTTTTTGCGACAGTTTTTACCGTAGAAGACGTAAATAATGTCCCCGACGTGGACGATATCGTTCCATTTAGTAGCGAGACTATTTTGGATGAAATAACTGTTTACGAAGGTGAGATTGCGCATTATATCGATAGGCTAAAAGTTAGCAAGGCTCCAGGCCCTGACGCTTTTTATCCGAGACATTTGAAAGATTTGAAAGACGTTATTGTAGGCCCCTAAACGAAGAGTTTTAATCAGTCACTCGAAATGAGGATTATTCCTGAAGACTTCAAATTAGCTAACGTCACGCCCATTTTTAAAAAAGGCGACCGCACAGTAGCTAGCAATTAATAGAAGTCAGCATGGGTTTCGACGCCATAAATCTTGTTTAACTAATTTGTTAGAATTTTATAACGAAATAGTACGCGAATACGATAGGCATAGGGCGGCTGACGTTATTTATTTAGATTTTAAAAAGGCGTTCGATACAGTTCCGCATAAAAGATTAATTGCGAAGGTTAAAGCGCACGGTATACGCGGTCAGGTAGCTGACTGGTTAGAGGAATGGCTTCGTGCTAGGAGACAGAGGGTCGTTGTTAATGGTAGTGAATCGGGGTGGTTGGATGTAGGTAGCGGTGTTCCACAGGGTTCAGTGTTAGGCCCATTCCTATTCATAATTTACATTAACGACATAGATGTAGGATTGACTAGTAACGTGTCAAAATTCGCAGACGATACTAAAATAGGCGGTAAGGTTGTTAACGAGGACGATAGAAATAGGCTCCAAGACGATGTAAATAGGATTATGGAGTGGACGGATAAGTGGCAGATGCAATTTAACGTAGACAAATGTAAAGTTTTGCATATAGGTTCTCGTAACAATAATTACACGTACACGATGGATGATAGAGAGTTAGCGAGCGTTGACGAGGAAGTAGATTTAGGCGTACGCGTATCTAAGGATTTAAAAGTTAGGAACCAGTGCCTGGAGTCTTGCGCAAAAGCTAATTGGATGTTAGGCTTCATAGCGCGTAATTTCGAATTTAAATCGAAGGATATTATATTGCCCCTTTACAAGTCCCTAGTCAGGCCTCATTTAGAATATGCCGTTCAGTTTTGGTGCCTGTATTTGCGTGAGGATATTGATAGGTTAGAAAGGGTTCAGCGTCGTGCCACGAAACTACTTCCGTCATTGCGCAACAAGCCTTATGAAGATAGGATTAAAGAGTTAGACTTGCATTCACTCGAAACTAGGAGATTAAGGGGGGAGCTTATTGAAGTTTTCAAAATCGTTAATAACATCGATAACGTAAATTTTGACAAACTGTTCACTTTCGATAATAGCAATACTTGTAATAACGGATTTAAGTTGCGTGGCAGACGTTTCATTACTAATATCGCTAAAAACTTATATTACGTTTAAAGTAATTGAGAAATGGAATAATCTTCCCGCGTGAGTCGTTAACTCTACCAGCGTTAATATGTTTAAGAACCGTTTAGATAGGCATTTTAAAAATATTAACGTTGTTTAAAATAAAAAACAATTGGCAACAGGAGCTCTGGGAGTCGTAATCGGGGATGAGTCTGTTGTATGACAATGAGTTAAGTCTGTGTTTGCATGGTTTGTAAGCGTTCTTATTTTACTTCTTTTCATCTTTTACCCCTCTCCTATTCTCTCCGACTATTTTTCCGACTTGTTGGCAGTGGCCGGCGGATGATGATGGTGAGTCTTTTTTATCTTTTTCTGAGTGAATGTTAACCCACGAGTGATTGGTGTTGCTACTTACTTAACCCCTTATTCTCTTCTCTTAGCCCCCTACTCTTTCCTTTCTCTCGGGCTAACCTTAGAGTGGATCTTAGGGTCTTTGTTAGCCTTAGCTTCTGTAGATCTGTAGATCCCAACTTACAGACATATAAACACAGACTAGATAACTCCACAGACGACACCTGCCACCTGTGTCAGGAAACACCACAAACAATTGAACACATTATGACAGACTCTACCGCTCTAGTACAACATAGAACACAACACATCACTAGTGCGCTGAACATCTGCTCCACTCCGTAGAGGGCGATCGGTTACCTGCGTGCCGTCGGCTTGCTCGATCAGGGTGGGCTGATCGGCTAACCAACAACAACAACACAACAACAACAACAACTATGACTTCTTCCTGCTTCAGTAACTAGTAACACTAATAGACCTCATCATCATTTTTCTGTGATCTGGAGCTGGCCCCAGATTTGAAGATGGATTAACTTTTTCCTTCCCTTTGTAAATAGAATTTCTCCTTTCTTTGCAGGTGTAAATAACCCAAAGTGGTTGAATGCACCATAAACAGACCTATAAATAAATAAATTCAATTTCTCCATTCGATCCCATGGGAAATAAGGCATCTGAGCATAATTTAGTAAAATTAGCCTAATTTAGTAAATTCATTATTTCTTCTCCCTCCGGCCGTGACGAAAATGAAATCATTCCGAGCCCTAGGCTTTTATTTGTGTCACGCGCAAGGCTATATCGTTTTTGAAGTCCTACTTCATTTTCGGTCAAGGTTTAACCTTGTGTGATGAATTATATAACGTAAGTGTAAAGTTAATCTAACTTGTGAATATAAGCTTAAAAGTATAAAAATTTCGGTGTTTCATAATAAAACTAAATTTATATCAATGATTTAAATTTAAATTCTGAAGTTAATACAACGATAAACAATATTAGTTTACTTAGTTGTGGTATAGCGGAAAAACTAAAAAATCCGAACCAAAACAACACAGTCCAGGCAATCTAGAGCAAAAATAGCTTCAACCTGGGCAAAATTGCTTCAGAAGCTTTCTAAACTGTTTCCAGCTCAGGAACCATTGCAGAATAACATATCCAAAATCCGACAAAATTGGACCCCGGGAACACCCCAAAAATGAAATTCAAAATGGCGGACTGGCAGTTTCCTACGAAATACAATAAATTTTAATTTCGCTTTGTAGAGAGAGTTATGACGTTTTTCTTGATCAGTAAAATGTTTTAAAACACATTTTCGTTTCTAAATTAACCTATATGACACTAAAAATTGTATTAGGCGGCTAGTATTAAACTATGACGTCACGTAATGTAAATAAAATATACTGTATGGAGTGTATGTGAGAATGGACATTGCTACATCTTTATAAACTTATATTATATACAACTCTTTAATTCCTACTACCCACTATCAAATCTGCGTATTTGTGCTTGTCATTTCTTTAAAACTGTTATTATGTACTCCTTTTAAATACTGCAACACAGTTTATTAATTTGTGTTTTCTGTTTCAGACTGACTCGGTGTACGGCTGACTTGGTGTGCGTCCGCCTTCAAGAATGCAGACCCCTGAAGAATTGTGCGTGATTTGTAAGGAGAAATTGGACAGCGGACAGGAAGTGGTTCACATCTCGCAAAAAGGAGCAGATGGTATAAATGCATCCAGCCGCAGCCGTGGAAGCGATGTTGTTGCAACAGCTGGAATAAGTGTTCACGTTGTATGTAGGAAAAGGTTTACGGATAAAAAGACCATTGAAATAAAGAAGGACAGAACGCAGCCGAGGCAATACCAAGGAAAAGTGCTCGTTTTCATGAATACGCATTTTCCAGTGCTACTCACTGTTTGTTTTGTGATACCTTTGTGGACTTTTTTTCAAAACACAAACCAAAATCAGAGCATGTCAAAATAAGAACTACAGAGTTCTCCGAAACCATAAAAAGGTGCTGTGAAAGCCGCTGCGATGAATGGTCGTTTAATGTAAAAGGCCGTCTGGAGTATTATCTTCGTGATCTTCCTGCTGCAGATTGTGTCTACCATCACACCTGCAGCGTAAATTTTCGAAGTGGAAAAAACATTCCTCGCGCATACTCCTCCGACGATCATGATTCGAAGAAAGGGAGACCAACTACAGTAATGAAGAGCAACACCAAGCATTCCTTCAGACCTGTGCTTACCTGGAAGAGAATGATGATGAACAACTGTTGATTGGAGACCTAATTTCCAAAATGGAGGAATATCTTCAAGGAAGTCAGAGCTCTGTCTACGAACGCAGGCACATGAAGAGAAAGCTTTTAGAACGTTACGGAGACAAGATCATAATATCAGGTGAAAGTGGGAAGGCAGATGTAGTAACACTACGAGAGACAGCTAATGAAATTCTTATAGATTATCACAAAAAGTCGAAAGAATGTGATACAGATATAGAGCTACAGAAGATTTACCTAGTAGAAGCTGCTGCAAAAATAATCAGAAGTGATATCAAGTCTGTCGACTCGCCTAGAAAAGATGTGTATCCATCTCCAAATGACATCACTGCAGAAAGTGCTCTTGATTACATTCCCAACAGTCTGAAATTGCTATTATCAAAAGCATTTGCGGGACAGGATGCTTCAAGAAAAATAGGTGCAATTGGGCAGAGCATTATGCAAGCAACCGTCCTAGAGGATTACTATGTCCACTACAGATCGGTTTGTCGGTTCAGCTACACCACAACTTTAGGTCAAGGTACCTTATTGACGTTCTCCATCAGCGGGTTACTGTTCGTCGTATGCAGAAGTAACAAGATTCGAAAGAAACGCGGCGCTGGCAAGTGGGTCTGGCTCTTTTACTGTTGATGAAAACACTGCAGTCCTTCTAGCAGCAGATAACGTCGATCATGATGTCTGCACTTTGGATGGGAAGAATACCTTCATGGAATGGGTATGATTGCCGCAATAACTCCGAAGATCAAGATCCACCCTTCTATTCACAGGCGTAATGTTGGTGACAATGACATTAAGAAGATTGCAACCGTTGACATTAGGGATATAGACACGCGAGAAGCATGTTGAGGGACATCTCATTCCGCGAACTTCCAGTACCCACTGCCACCATAAGTCGACTTAGTCTTCTCTGGCAGATATCTTCAGCAGAAAGATCAGGTCCAAGTTGGTCCGGAACAATGCAGGCAATTCACGGTGGATCAAGTGTCTCACATCCAGGTGTGGCGTCGATCACGTTCCTTCCCATCATAGATATGTCGCCAACTGACATGACCTGCATATTTTCGACATTACTATATTTGAGCAAGATAGCACGCGATCAAAAGTCCCATGCATTATTACCTTTGATCAGCCTTTGTTCTGGAAAGCTTCCCAAATCATCAATGAACAGAGAGACCTGCAGGACATTGTTTTAATGCTGGGATCATTTCACACTCTGATGAATCTTTTGGGAGCAGTCGGTACTCTTATGAATGGTTCAGGATTGTCTGAAGTACTTCAAGAAATATACGGACCAAATGCCGTGCAACACATGATGTCTGGAAAAGCTGTTTCAAGAGCGATACGTGGTCATATGATAGTAGATGCAGCTCTTAGTACCTTACTAGTCGCAGACGTTTTCCCTCGTAATGAAGATGGAACTAACTCCTCATGACCTCCATAAGGAAGCTTGTGACCTGCTCGACGATGTTATGACCGCCAAACAATCAGTTGAGGATGTGGAATCTTCGAATGCATTGTCTCAGATTGCTACCACTTTGGATGCGAAGAAAACTGACCTACAATCTACTTCGCAAACAAGTCAACTCTGGTTGGAATATCAGCGAATGATCAACATTGCACGTTCCTTGATAACAGCAGACAGAACCGGCTCGTGGGATTTGCACTTGCAAGCTATGCTGGAGACCATCCCCATAATTGCAGCAGTCGGACATCACAATTACCTGAAATCGATATACCTGTACCTGCAGAAAATGTAAGTTTGCCTTCTGAAAATCCAGCCGTTAACAAAATGTTCCAGGAAGGTAAGTTTGTGGTAAGAAGAAGCGACAGATTATGGGCCGGACTCGGCACAGACCTGGTGATAGAACAAGAACTAATGCGTTCCCTGAAAAGCAGAGGCGGACTAACACGCGGAAGTGGATTTACAGACATCCAAAGGACAACGTGCTCTTTTCATGCCTCTGTGTTCACTTATAACTTAGCAATGCAGGAATACACCAGAGTTTTGTTGGAAAGTAGTGAACAGCACAAGGAAATGAGGGGAAGTAGACAAATCAGGGACAGTAATGACATGAAGAAAGTACTTGAACGTCTGGAATCCTTATCCCCATTCCATTCTACCTCGGTCTCTGCAACATTGTAACAGGGCTAACTGCTGATCCTGGAGTTAACGTTCATCAATTGCATTCAATCGGTACGAACATTGTCGTAAAAATGATTGGGAAACAAGCTTTTACATATTCTGCCAAAAGATCTGACAAAGTGAAAACACTAGGATCTGCTTCTGCCGTGTGATCACTGATGCTTCAGATATAGAAGTAGATCCTGCACTACTGTTTCAGAGAATGATGACTGTTGCCACTGGCGGAGACATGAATCTTGAAGATGTCATGTGTTACGAACTGTGTGCATATCCTCCTGCATTGTTCGAATCACGAAGTATCTTGAGGAAACCCGATAAGTCTCAGCTAGCTCATGCAATAATCAAATACACTGACACTTTACGCATGGAAGAAGTTCAAGAAATTCAGTGCACAGACCAGTACGTATTGGATGGTGGATCTCTACTACATCGTGTTTCCTGGCGTCAAGATGAAACATATGACAGCATCGCCAACTCATATGCCGATTTCACTCTGAAAACATATGGAAAAGCAATCATTGTTTTTGATGGCTACAGCAGCTCTCCTACGATCAAGGACATGACCCACAGAAGACGCAGCACCAAGACAAGCAGAAATGTGAATCTCAGTCCAAGCATGAAGTTGTTGGCCAGAAGGAACACTTCTTGGCTAATGAAAACAACAAGCAAGCATTTATTTCCCTCGTAGGTGAGATGTTGAAGAAGCACGGGTGTACTGTTCACCACGCAGATGGGGATGCTGATGTGGACATCGTTCGTGCAGCAGTTTCCTCATCAGAAAATGCAACTACAACAGTAATAGGGGAAGACACCGACTTGCTGATTCTCCTTCTGTACCATGCCAAGGACAGTGGTTTCAAGTTGTACTATCGCAGCGATATAAGACGGGGACCATCTCCTAATCCTGTGTATGATATTCTCAGCATTCAATCATTGTTAGGCAATGACATCTGCAAGTATCTCCTGTTTGTGCATGCTTTCACGGGCTGTGATAGCACATCCAGAATTTTTTCGATCGGTAAAGCCAAAGCATTCGACACACTGATGAAGGTGGCTGAACTCCGTTCAGTTACAAATACATTCTGTTCTGATTGTTGCCAACACTCTGACATTGAAGCCGCTGGAAGAAAGGCAATGCTTTTGTTGTATGGCTGCAAAACACTTGAATCCACTAACGCACTACGTCATCGAATGTTAGTTGAAAAGGTAGCTACAGCTAAATCTTTTGTTACACCCGAACGTTTGCCACCTACCGATGCGTCCACAAAGTACCACAGCTTTCGCACATACTTTCAAATACTAATCTGGAAGTCTACAGAAGAGAAGATCGATGCAGAACAGTGGGGTTGGTATGTAAAGAATAATTCCTACTACCCTACAGCCTGCGACAAGCCACCAGCTCCAAATTATCTACTCAACATGATCCGCTGCTCCTGCAAGACGAAATGTGCTACTTCAAGATGTGGATGCAAGCGTAATGGAATGCCCTGTTCAGCAGCTTGTGGCGAGTGCCAAATCAGTGGTTGCGATAACAACCCAAGTACCGGTAATCTATCCGATGATAGTGATGAAGAGGATTAATTTCTGTATGTTTGTGACCAGGTATCACTTCTTCTGTAATGAACATAACTTGAAACTGGGAAAAAAATAATTGTATTATTGATTATAAAAATCTGTAAAAAGCTATATAACATTATATTTGCGTAATAACTGGTTGTGTTGTATATTGTTGAATTATTTAAAACATTACAACTGAACGAAGAAGCATCAAATGTATCTCTATAAATAAAAGCGTAAATTATATATATTTTTTTTTTCGTAGGAAACATCCAGTCCGCCATTTTGAATTTCATTTTTGGGGGTGTTCCCGGGGTCCAATTTTGTCGGATTTTGGATATGTTATTCGGCAATGGTTCCTGAGCTGGAAACAGTTTAGAAAGCTTCTGAAGCAATTTTGCCCAGGTCTAACTACAAATTGCCTGGACTACTACTTTATTCTTTTTCAGAGTCTTCAGCCTCACCATATTTTCCATTACCACCGTTATGATCGGAGTCAGCATCTGCTCCAGGATAAGCTTTCGAGTTCTTCACTGCATTCTTATATTTCTGTCTTACCAAAATAAAGTTAATTTGGAATCTTTCAGTGTCTCCTGGTTTTTTCCATATGTATCTCCCTCTTTTGTGATTTTGGAACCAAGTATTAGTCACCATGAGTTCTTGCCTTCTGCAAAATTCTATAGCTTTTCTCCTCTTTCATTTCTTCTACCTAATCCGAATGGTCCAACCTCCCTTCCGTCTTTCCCCTCTACAATCACACTATTCTAGTCCCCCATGATTATTACGTTAGCATTTCTTCCATGGGCTTCTCTTGTTCCGCATTTTGACAAAATTCCAAACCGATCCTCTCCAATGTACTGCTCAGCTCTCTTCGTTAGACTTCTGGTTAGTATCCTTAGCATTATTTTTGATGCATCGCTGACCAAGTTTATGGTTCGAAATTCTGAACACTTGGTGGCTCTCGGTTTCTTGGGGATATTAATCATAGAGACTCTCATAAAGTAAGCAGGCCAGTCTCCACTTTCATAAATGTTTCTGAACAATACACCCACCCCTTCTTTAGAATCACCTTCGAGATTCTTCAGAAGTTCTCCTAATACATCATTTTGTCCTGGGGCCTTACCATTTCTTAGGTCTTTTACAGCCATCTCTACTCCTCTTTCCAATATGTCCGGTCCCATACAGTCTTCTTCCATCTCATCTGCTTCCTCCATTTCGATGTTATTAGGATTGTTCGCTTTATCATACAGTTCTTCAACATATTCAATCCATCTCTTCCTTATATCTTCTGGTCTTTTCAGTTTTTCTCCATTTCTCCCCTCTATTTCTCGCACTCCCAAGCTACCTCTTTTCCATCGAATTTACGTCCTTCCCTTTTTGGTATATTAAATCAGTTCTTCCTTTCCTTCCTAATTCCTCCAATTCCCTGCACAACTCTCCAAGCCACATCTCTCTTGCTTTATCAGTTTCTCTTCTCAGTTCCTTAATCAACTGTCTGTATCGTTTTCTCCCTTCTTCTGTATTTATACTCTTCCAGTTTCTCTTCCTTCATTTGTCAAGCATCTCTGTCGTGACCCATGGTTTCCTTGCTTCTCTTTTCACATAACCGATATTTTCCTGTACACTCTCCTTTATTGTATCCCTCAGTCTACACCATCTTTCTTCACTTGTCATATATGGGAAAAATAGGTCCTGCTCCAACCAGAATAGCCTAAACACAACCTAGGCTATGTTGAAGATGGAAGACCTAGGCCAAAGATGAACCAGCCTAACTATTTGTCCATAAACAGGACTTCCATACTCTTTTGTTAAACAAATACAGCTGAAATGTCAGCTTATTTAACCTAAATTTAATAACCGAAGGGAAATTTATGAACTTCTTACCTTGAAACTGTTATGAATTTTATCTCTTGACACCACTAAAACATTTTTATTCAGGCTTTTTCCGTCGCTGTTCTTATGCTTAATCCGCTTATGCTTATTCAGCTTCTCGCCCTGTTATTCTGCTTATTCCGATCTTTTGCTTCTTCTTAAAACCGTGTTGCTCTTTCTAGCCATGGGATCTTTTTTTCTTTTCATCCCATATTTGTTTCTTCGTTGGTGTCTTTTTAATTTTTCTCAGCAAGAGTTCATGTTCTCCTTCTGAGTTATTTTTTATTATTATTATTTATTTTAATGTCAATATGGCTTATCCAAGATTAGGTGGGTCTTCCATTTCGGTACTCCCAAATTTTCCATACATTGGGGCCAGCCAGAAAGGAAAAATTGCATGTGAAACCCAATTTTTTCTTTAATATTTGTTAACCCATCTTAGATTACCTATATTTTATGTTTTATTTGTTATTCCATTTTTGTTTTTCCTCACTTTTTAATATAAAAAGTGTAGCATTTTATAAAGTCCTCACCCTTTTCAAAATGAAAGGGTGTTGCATTTTAGTTTATTTTCCATAGGAAATATTACAATACTCCAGCCCTTATCTTTTGTTGTAACATCTGCCTAGCTCGTAGAGCAGTTGAACGTTGTGGTCTACTATTTGTGGTATAGGTTATTGTAGTAGTAGGACTAGTTACATCATTTATTGAACAGGTTAGGTTTGGTATAGTTTGGGTCAAATTTTGATCATCATCAGAATCTATTATAGATTCATCATCTTGATCATTTTTGTTAACAGTAGTTGGTCCTACTTCTAGGGGGTATAAGAGTGATACATCTCTTATAGTTTCACCTGAAGCAGTTTTAAGTTTTACAACCCTGGTTAATCCATCTTCCCCAGTTTTTAGTTCTAAAACTCTACCTAATGGCCAACACTGTCTTGGTGTATTTTGTCTAATTAGAACTACATCTCCTACCCTAATTTTATTAACCCAGTCTTTGTTTTGTATATATTTATGTCTTTCTCTCAACCCAACAAGGTATTCATCACTCCATTGCTTTTTAAATTTTGTTTTTATATTTGTTATTTGTGATAATCTATTTTGCAAATCATGATTATTATCACTCCAAGGTGGATCATCCAAGGAGATATTGTAATCAGGTAGAAGGTTAATGACTTCTCCCTTAATCAAATGATTTGGGGTGAGAGGCTCTACATCATTAATATTATCCCCTACATAAGTAAGAGGTCTGTTATTGACAACATTCTCAATTTCACTAATGAGAGTGAGAAGTTCAAAGAATTCAATTTGTTTTTTACCTATTGATTTCTTTAGGCAATTCTTTATTGTTTGGATATTCCTTTCCCAGATTGCTCCATACCATGGTGATGCAACAGGGATGTATTTCCATTTTATTTTGTTATTTTGTAGATATGTTATGGTATGTGAATTTTGTAATATGTCATTTATTTGATTTTCACCAGCCTTGAAATAGGTTGCATTATCTGTCCAAACAATTTTGGGTACAGAATGCTTAGCACAAAATCTTCTAAAGCTATAGACAAATGATTCTGCGGAGAGATCACTCACTACGTCTAAGCTGACTGCTCTAGAAGATGAACATGTGTAAAGTATGATGTACATTTTTTGTTCTGTTGTTCCCAGACCAACAGTCAAACTTCCTGTATAGTCTATGCCAACTGTTTCAAAAGGCCTATTAAAGGTGACTCTCTCTGTTGGCAAATCAGGAGGATTGGTCTTCCTGAAAGATCTGGAATGAATCCTTTTGCAGGTGACACAGTTATTCAAAACTGTCTTTACAGTCATTCTGCCTTTGGGTATCCAATACAACTTTCTAATGGCATTTAATGTTTGTGGAACGCCCATGTGATAAAGTTCATTGTGTTTCTCTCTAATAATTAGGGTTGTAATGTGATGGAACCTAGGAAGAAGAAGGGGTTGTTTACTGTTATATGTGATTTGTGATTTGTTTAATCTACCCTTACATCTTAATAAGCCATCTTTGTCAATGTAAAGATTCAAGTTTATTACCACAGAGGGTACTTTGTTCATTTGTTTACCAATTGTTAAAAAATCTATTTCATTTTTGTATTCTGTTTGTTGTATGTGGTTAATCCAATATTTGGTAGCTAGACTTGTATACATTTCATTATCATTATTTCTTTGTTTATTTATTTTCTTTAAACAGTTGTGAATGAATCTGAGACAGTAAGATGTTACCCTTACAAGTTTGCCAAAGTCAGAATAACTGTTATAATCTAATAGTGGCTCAACTTTATTTGTGGTTATCATGTTAAGTTTTACATTAATTTGTTCTGCTGGCCACATTGTTTCATCCTGAATGAATTCAGGTCCATGAAACCAATTTTTGTTGGATTTTAGTAATTTACAGGATAATCCTCTTGTGAGAAAGTCTGCAGGATTTTGTTTTGTTGGAATGTATCTGAAGGTTATGTCCAAATTTTGTCTAGCTTCTTTAATGTCTCTTAATCTGTTACGGACAAAGATGTTTTTTGAGTTTAGCTCATCAGAGTTGATCCATGCCAAGCAGATTTGACTGTCAAGCCAAATATATGTAGTTGTGATGTTTACATCATAATAGACTTCATGGAGAAATACTGTTATTTTTACAGCTAGATAACCCGCAAGTAGTTCAAGCTGAGGAATAGTTTTCTTTTGTTTTAAGGGTGTTACTTTCCCCTTGGCATAGATCAAATGGCTGCCATCCTCACCTACAAGGTAAGCGCAACAGCCATACACCTTTTCACTGGCATCACCAAATACATGCAAGGTTTGAGGTGTATCTCTGTGTCCACAAACTCTGGGAATATTTATGTTTTGTAATTTATTGAGATCTTTAGCTAACCTTTTCCAGCTATCTTGTTGTTTATTGGTTATAGGATCATCCCAGTCTACTTTCTGTTTCCAAAATTCTTGTAAAAGAACCCTGGATCTGATAGTAGAAGGAAGGAGTAAACCCATAGGATCAAATATTTTTGAACTTTCGGATAAGATCTTTCTTTTTGTGTTAGCTGTTGTATCTAAGGTGTAGCCTTTTGTGCAGAGTGAGTCATGAACTTTAGAATCTGAGTTCAAATCCCAGATCATGCCTAATGTTTTCACCCTGTTTGTTGGTTCTGTTAATCCTTTGTCTTCTGATTTTATTTTTTGATTTAGTCTCTCATTATTTGTGATCCACTCTCTTAATTCAAAATTACCTTCTTTCATTATTTTATCTGCTTTTATGTAAACTTCATTTAATTCTGACTCTGTTTTGGTTGATCCTACAAGGTTATCTACATAGAAGTGATCTTTCAAGAACTGAACAGTTAAATCATTTTCATCATACAAATTTAAGTGATGTTTGATGGTTAAAGCCAGTAAACTAGGACTTGCATTTGCTCCAAACAAAACCACATTAAATTTAAATGTTTTAAACCCTTTATTTAAGTCATATGGATCATTAAACCACAAGAATCTTAGTTGATCTTTGTCATAGTTATTTTTCAGATGAATTCTCAAAAAAGCTTTGCTTATATCACTTTGAACTGCATAGTCATCTAATCTAAATCTTAGAAGGATTTTTACAAGGTCTGAAATAAGATTAGGCCCCTCTATGAGACAGTCATTCAAGCTATGCTTATTGCCATCTTTAAGACTACAGTTATACACAACTCTAAGTTTTGTTGTGGGTGCATCCTTTCTATAGACTCCTGTGTGAGTAAGATAATGGCAGTTGTCTTTTTTAAAGGGGTGATCTTTAACTTCTTCAATGAAGCCTTTTTCTAACTGGTCCTTGAAAACATCATCATACATTTTAATTCTCTTGTCATTTTTTAAATTTTCATCAAATTATAGAGATGACCTTTAGCTACCTTTAGATTATCATTTAATTTTGGACTATTGATCTTCCAAGGTAGTTCAATTGAATAATGGCCATTTTCATACATGATGGTGTTTTCAAAATTTTCAGCCATTAATTGATTTTCATCTGTATGATCACCATCTTGCACCCCCACTGACTCTAATAGCCAGAGCTGTTGTACACCTTTATCTAATTCTTCAGTTGTTAATGATTTATTTAATATTTCAGTATTTATGTCATTATTTGAGTTGTGTAAGACCTTGTCATAATAGGGCAAGTTTGTTAGTCATATATTTTTATTTTTCATTGTTATTTTATATTTATCTATGTGTCCCAGTGGAGCTATACCCCAGTGAGTATCTAGAGCAATCCCATCTCCTATTCTGACTATGCCCTTCTGAATTAAGTGAATATAATCAGCTCCAATTAACATTTGAACATTATCTATTATATCATCATTTAAATTTCTATCTGCAATTTTATATTGCTTTTTAAGTTGTTGTATTACTTCTTTTAAATTTGGTATTTTAAATTTTTGTTGACCAACTTGTTCAATGACTACTACTTCTATGTTTGTTGTTTTATTCTCTGTGGGTATATCCAGATCTAAATTGACTGTATTATATTTTCTTTCTGTTCATTTTCTTTGACAAATGATGTTATACACAATTCTTGTTCATTTTTATGAGTTTGTAGGCCTAATTGATTAACTAATGATTGATCTACAAATGTTTGTTGGGAACAAGAATCTATTAGACATCTTATAGGAGTTGTCCCACCTTCTTTATTTTTTAAATCCAAGGTTATTGTAGGTAGGAGTACACTAGAATTTTTATTGACATTATTTATTGATATATGTCCATTAAATGTTTTTTCATTTTTCTTTAGGTTTTGTTTATTTGAATTTTTAAATGAATCACAAAGACAAGAGACATGATTTAAACTTCCACAATTAACACATTTGAATCTTATTTTTGTTTTGCAGTCTTTGTTAGTATGTCCTGCACCTGTGCATTTAGTACAAAGGTTTAACTGAGAACACCTATTTATCCGGGATTCTAAGTCTACATATTTAGTACATCGTGTGCTATAGTGATCATCAGCCGAACAAAATTTACACTTACGTACAAATTCTGTCGTAACATTAAAATTTCGTAGTGTAGGAGTTAGACCTATCACTTTTTGTTCTGATTTGTCTTTTTGTTGTGGTTGTGGTTTTGTTTGTATTTTCTTTGTTTGTGAATCAATCTTTGTTTGTGAATCAATCTTTGAAGATTTGTACATTGACAAAACATTTGGAAATTCATTCCTTATTTCATCAAGGGTAGGGTATGTATTTCCCGTTATTCTTTGGAAAATATCCCTAATTTGGGTAGGTAAACAATCAAATATTATGGCTTGGATAAACCATGCTGATTTCTCTAGATCTATATCATTATTTTGTAGATGACCTAACATGCATTCAATTTCACAATAGAAATTGTACAGATCCTGATGGTTATCCTTGGCTGGTTTTATATTTTTTAATTTTATTGCTAAATCATTTACTATTTCTTTTTTATTTAGGAAATTTCTTTCTAGTAATTTGAGAGCTATTTTATATGAACTGCCAATTGCCGGTAAGGCATCAACCAGTTTTAGGGCTGGGCCCTTTAAATAATTAAGGAGATAACTGAATTTGTCAACATCAGATATATAATCTTTGTTGCCAATTAAACTATCAAATTTTTCTAGAAAAGACTGAAATTTTGTTCGATCACCCTCAAATATTGGTACTTGTAATGTTGGTAACTTGGCTTTTAGTTGTTTATTGTCATCATTAGAAATGGATACATTTCTGAAGGCCTCAATCAAACTTTGATTTGTAGCCTCTAAATTATTTGGTAGATTATCTAAAGCAGCATATAATTCATTTATGTGAGAATCTATTTCAAAAATATTCTGTTCTTGTTCACACAAAAGTGCTGTATATGTCTCTTCACCAACATTTAACGCATCAGTTTCTGTAACAATTTCCTCTATAATTATTATTTCCTGTTTAATTCTATTTAAACCACCCAAAATAGTATCATAATCCCTTTTATTTGGATTTTCTTTGCTATTAAAGGTAGTTAAAAGCCTGGTAATGACTCCCTTCCTTGCTGATCTCTTCCTTTTTAATGATTTAATCTTTGCCTCAATTGCTTCACATTCAGCCATATTTTGTTTATTTTATTTTTCCAAAATTAAGTCCCCAAAATCCTAAAACCCTTTCAACTCTATAAATAAGCTTTATTTTGGTTAAATAGGCTAGGCTTCTGATTACCCTTATTCTAGAATTTTACCACATTTATGACCAAATGATAAGTTTTGAAGCATTTGAATTATTTCTTATTTTTATTTTTAGTTAGGGCTTCGTAATTTATTATTATTTATATGTAGTAAGTATTTGAAAAAGCCAAACATGGAATAAATTCTGTTCAGATGTCAAAATGTTTGATAAGGCGTAATTTTATTATTTTTTTGTTTTAATTTATTTTATTTTATTTTATTCAAGGTTAAGGTTTTCACAGCAAATAACCCTTCCCCACACGGGCCACCATTATAGATATGGAAAAAATAGGTCCTGCTCCAACCAGAGTAGCCTAAACACAACCTAGGCTATGTTGAAGATGGAAGACCTAGGCCAAAGATGAACCAGCCTAACTATTTGTCCATAAACAGGACTTCCATACTCTTTTGTTAAACAATTACAGCTGAAATGTCAGCTTATTTAACCTAAATTTAATAACCGAAGGGAAATTTATGAACTTCTTACCTTGAAACTGTTATGAATTTTATCTCTTGACACCACTAAAACATTTTTATTCCGGCTTTTTCCGTCGCTGTTCTTATGCTTAATCGCTTATGCTTATTCAGCTTCTCGCCCTGTTATTCTGCTTATCCGATCTTTTTCTTCTTCTTCTTAAAACCGTGTTGCTATTTCTAGCCATGGGATCTTTTTTCTTTTCATCCCATATTTGTTTCTTCGTTGGTGTCTTTTTAATTTTTCTCAGCAAGAGTTCATGTTCTCCTTCTGAGTTATTTTTTATTATTATTATTTATTTTAATGTCAATATGACTTATCCAAGATTAGGTGGGTCTTCCATTTCGGTACTCCCAAATTTTCCATATCATATGAATGTGGCCGTCATTTCTTTGCCTCCTTATCTCTTCATTCACATTTTTAGCAAAAACTATCCTTTGTTCTCCCTTCAGTTTTTCAGTATCTCATTTCTTCCTTACTTTATTCTTTTTTAGAGTCTTCAGCCTCACCATATTTTCCATTACCACCAAGTTATGATCGGAGTCAGCATCTGCTCCAGGATAAGCTTTCAAGTTCTTCACTGCATTCCTATATTTCTGTCTTACCAAAATAAAGTTAATTTGGAATCTTTCAGTGTCTCCTGGTTTTTTACATATGTATATCCTTCTTTCTGATTTTGGAACCAAGTATTAGTCACCATGAGTTCTTGCCTCCTTCAAAATTCTACTAGCTTTTCTCCTCTTTTATTTCTTCTATCTAATCCGAATGGTCCAACCTCCCTTCCGTCTTTCCCCTCTCCAATCACACTATTCTAGTCCCCCATGATTATTACTTTAGTATTTCGTCAATGGGCTTCTCTTGTTCCGCATTTTTACCTAAATCCAAACTGATCCTCTCCAATGTACTGCTCAGCTCTCTTCGTTAGTCTTCTGGTTAGTATCCTTGGCATTATTTTTGATGCATGGCTGACCAAGTTTATGGTTCGAAATTCTGAACACTTGGTGGCTCTCGGTTTCTTGGGGATAGTAATCATAGAGACTCTCATAAAGTCAGCAGGCCAGTCTCCACTTTAATACATGTTTCTGAACAATACACCCACCCCTTCTTTAGCATCACCTTCGAGATTCTTCAAAAGTTCTGCTGGTACATGAACTGGTCCTGGGTCCTTAACATTTCTTAGTTCTTTTACAGCCACCTCTACTCCTCTTTCCAATATGTCCGGTCCCATACAGTCTACTTCCATCTCATCTGCTTCCTCCATTTCGATGTTATTAGGTTTGTTCGCTTTATCGTACAGTTCTTCAATATATTCAATCCATCTCTTCCTTATATCTTCTGGCCTTTTTTGTTTTCCTCCATTTCTCCCCTCTATTTCTCGCACTCCCAAGCTACTTCTTTTCCATCTATTTATGTCCTTAACTTTTTGGTATATTAAATCAATTCTTCCTTTCCTTTCTAATTCCTCCAATTCCCTGCACTACTCTCCAAGCCACATCTCTCTTGCTTTATCAGTTTCACTTCTCAGTTCCTTACTCAACTGTCGGAATCGTTTTCTCCCTTCTACTGTATTTATACTCTTCCAGTTTCTTCTTCCTTTCATTTTGTCAAGCATCTCTGTCGGGACCCATGGTTTCCTTGCTTCTCTTTTCACATAACCGTATATTTTCCTGTACACTCTCCTTTATTGTGTCCCTCAGTCTACACCATCTTTCTTCACTTCTCATATGAATGTGGCCGTCATTTCTTTACCTCCTTATCTCTTCATTCACCTTTTTAGCAAAAACTATCCTTTGTTCTCCCTTCAGTTTTTCAGTATCTCATTTCTTCCCTACTTTATTCTTTTTCAGAGTCTTCAGCCTCACCATATTTTCCATTACCACCAAGTTATGATCGGAGTCAGCATCCTGCTCCAGGATAAGCTTTCGAGTTCTTCACTGCATTCCTATATTTCTGTCTTAACAAAATAAAGTTAATTTGGGATCTTTCAGTGTCTCCTGGTTTTTTCCATATGTATATCCTTCTTTTGTGATTTTGGAACCAAGTATTAGTCACCACGACTTCTTGCCTCCTGCAAAATTCTACTAGCTTTTCTCCTCTTTTATTTCTTCTACCTAATCCGAATGGTCCAACCTCCCTTCCGTCTTTCCCCTCTCCAATCAAACTATTCTAGTCGCCCATGATTATTACGTTAGCATTTCATCCATGGGCTTCTCTTGTTCCGCATTTTGACCTAAATCCAAACTGATCCTCTCCAATGTACTGCTCAGCTATGTTCGTTAGTCTTCTGGTTAGTATCCTTAGCACTATTTTTGATGCATGGATGACCAACTTTATGGTTCGAAATTCTGAACACTTGGTGGCTCTCGGTTTCTTGGGGATAGTAATCATAGAGACTCTCATAAAGTCAGCAGGCCAGTCTCCACTTTCATACATGTTTCTGAACAATACACCCACCCCTTCTTTAGCATCACCTTCGAGATTCTTCAAAAGTTCTGCTGGTACATCAACTGGTCCTGGGTCCTTAACATTTCTTAGTTCTTTTACAGCCACCTCTACTCCTCTTTCCAATATGTCCGGTCCCATACAGTCTACTTCCATCTCATCTGCTTCCTCCATTTCGATGTTATTAGGTTTGTTCGCTTTATCGTACAGTTCTTCAATATATTCAATCCATCTCTTCCTTATATCTTCTGGCCTTTTCTGTTTTCCTCCATTTCTCCCCTCTATTTCTCGCACTCCTAAGCTACTTCTTTTCCTTCTATTTATGTACTTAACTTTTTGGTATATTAAATCAGTTCTTCCTTTCCTTTCTAATTCCTCCAATTCTCTGCACTACTCTCCAAGCGACATCTCCCTTGCTTTAGCAGTTTCTCTTCTCAGTTCCTTACTTAACTGTCTGTATCGTTTTCTCCCTTCTTCTGTATTTATACTCTTCCAGTTTCTTCTTCCTTTCATTTTGTCAAGCATCTCTGTCGTGACCCATGGTTTTCTTGCTTCTCTTTTCAAATAACCGATATTTTCCTGTACACTCTCTTTTATTGTATCCCTCAGTCTACACCATCTTTCTACACTTATCATATGAATGTGGCCTTCATTTCTTTGCCTCCTTATCTCTTCATTCACCTTTTTATCAAAAACTATCCTTTGTTCTCCCTTCAGTTTTTCAGTATCTCATTTCTTCCCTACTTTTTCTTTTTCAGAGTCTTCAGCCTCACCATATTTTCCATTACCACCAAGTTATGATCGGAGTCACCATCTGCTCCAGGATAAGCTTTCGAGTTCTTAACTGCATTCCTATATTTCTGTCTTACCAAAATAAAGTTAATTTGGAATCTTTCAGTGTCTCCTGTTTTTTTCAATATGTATATCCTTCTTTTGTGATTTTCGAACCAAGTATTAGTCACCATGAGTTCTTGCCTCCTGAAAAATTCTAATAGCTTTTCTCCTCTTTTATTTCTTCTACCTAATCCGAATGGTCCAACCTCCCTTCCGTCTTTCCCCTCTCCAATCACACTATTCTAGTCCCCCATGATTATTACGTTAGCATTTCTTCCATGGGCTTCTCTTGTTCCGCATTTTGACCTAAATCCAAACAGATCCTCTCCAATGTACTGCTCAGCTCTGCTCGTTAGTCTTCTGGTTAGTATCCTTAGCATTATTTTTGATGCATGGCTGACCAAGTTTATGGTTCGAAATTCTGAACACTTGGTGGCTCTCGGTTTCTTGGGGATAGTAATCATAGAGAATCTCATAAAGTCAGCAGGCCAGTCTCCACTTTCATACATGTTTCTGAAAAATACACCCACCCCTTCTTTAGCATCACCTTCGAGATTCTTAAGAAGTCTGCTGGTACATCATCTGGTCCTGGGTCCTTTCCATTTCTTAGGTCTTTTACAGCCATCTCTACTCCTCTTTCCAATATGTCCGGTCCCATTCAGTCTACTTCCATCTCATCTGCTTCCTCCATTTCGATGTTATTAGGTTTGTTCGCTTTATCATAGAGTTCTTCAATATATTCAATCCATCTCTTCCTTATATCTTCTGGTCTTTTCTGTTTTTCTCCATTTCTCCCCTCTATTTCTCGCACTCCCAAGCTACTTCTTTTCCTTCTATTTATGTCCTTAACTTTTTGGTATATTAAATCAGTTCTTCCTTTCCTTTCAAATTCCTACAATTCCCTGCACTACTCTCCAAGCCACATCTCTCTTGCTTTATCAGTTTCTCTTCTCAGTTCCTTACTCAACTGTCTTTATCGTTTTCTCCATTCTTCTGTATTTATACTCTTCCAGTTTCTTCTTCCTTTCATTTTGTCAAGCATCTCTCTCGTGACCCATGGTTTCCTTGCTTCTCTTTTCACATAACCGATATTTTCCTGTACACTCTCCTTTATTGTATCCCTCAGTCTACACCATCTTTCTTCACTTGTCATATGAATGTGGCCGTCATTTCTTTGCCTCCTTATCTCTTCATTCACCTTTTTAGCAAAAACTATCCTTTGTTCTCCCTTCAGTTTTTCAGTATCTCATTTCTTCCTTACTTTATTCTTTTTCAGAGTCTTCAGCCTCACCATATTTTCCATTACCACCAAGTTATGATCGGAGTGAGCATCTGCAACAGGATAAGCTTTCGAATTTTTCACTACATTCCTATATTTCTGTCTTACCAAAATAAAGTTAATTTGGAATCTCTCAGTGTCTCTTGGTTTTTTCCATATGTATATCCTTCTTTTGTGATTTTAGAACCAATTATTAGTCACCATGAGTTCTTGCCTTCTGAAAAATTCTAATAGCTTTTCTCCTCTTTCATTTCTTCTACCTAATCCGAATGGTCCAACCTCCCTTCCGACTTTCCCCTCTCAAATCACACTATTCTAGTCCCCCATGATTATTACGTTAGCATTTCTTCCATGGGCTTCTCTTGTTCCGCATTTTGACCTAAATCCAAACTGATCCTCTCCAATGTACTGCTCAGCTCTCTTCGTTAGTCTTCTGGTTAGTATCCTTAGCATTATTTTTGCTGCATGGCTGACCAAGTTTAGGGTTCGAAATTCTGAACACTTGGTGGCTCTCGGTTTCTTGGGGATAGTAATCATAGAGACTCTCATAAAGTCTGCAGGCCAGTCTCCACTTTCATACATGTTTCTGAACAATACACCCACCCCTTCTTTAGCATCACCTTCGAGATTCTTCAAAAGTTCTGCTGGTACATCAACTGGTCCTGGGTCCTTAACATTTCTTAGTTCTTTTACAGGCACCTCTACTCCTCTTTCCAATATGTCCGGTCCCATACAGTCTACTTCCATCTCATCTGCTTCCTCCATTTCGATGTTATTTGGTTTGTTCGCTTTATCATATATTTCTTCAATATATTCAATCCATCTCCTCCTTATATCTTCTGGTCTTTTCATTTTTCTCCATTTCTCCCCTCTATTTCTCGCACTCCCAAGCTACTTCTTTTCCATCTATTTATGTCCTTAACTTTTTGGTATATTAAATCAGTTCTTTCTTTCCTTTCTAATTTCTCCAATTACCTGCACTTCTCTCCAAGCCACATCTCTCTTGCTTTATCAGTTTCTCTTCTCTGTTCCTTACTCAACTGTCTTTATCGTTTTCTCCCTTCTTCTGTATTTATACTCTTCCAGTTTCTTCTTCCTTTCATTTTGTGAAGCATCTCTGTCGTGACACATGGTTTCCTTGCTCTTCTTTTCACATAACCGATATTTTCCTGTACACTCTCCTTTAGTGAATCCCTCAGTCTACATCATCTGTCTTCACTTGTCATATGAATGTGGCCGTCATTTCTTTGCCTCCTTATCTCTTCATTCACCTTATTAGCAAAAACTATCCTTTGTTCTCCCTTCAGTTTTTCAGTATCTCATTTCTTCCCTACTTTATTCTCTTTCAGAGTCTTCAGCCTCACCATATTTTCCATTACCAACAATTTATGATCGGATTCAGCATCTGCAACAGGATAAGCTTTCGAGTTTTTCACTGCATTCCTATATTTCTGTCTTACCAAAATAAAGTTAATTTGGAATCTTTCAGTGTCTCTTGGTTTTTTCCATATGTATATCCTTCTTTTGTGATTTTAGAACCAATTATTAGTCACCATGAGTTCTTCCCTTCTGCAAAATTCTAATAGCTTTTCTCCTCTTTCATTTCTTCTACCTAATCCGAATGGTCCAACCTCCCTTCCGACTTTCCCCTCTCAAATCACACTATTCTAGTCCCCCATGATTATTACGTTAGCATTTCTTCCATGGGCTTCTCTTGTTCCGCATTTTGACCTAAATCCAAACTGATCCTCTCCAACGTACTGCTCAGCTCTCTTCGTTAGTCTTCTGGTTAGTATCCTTAGCATTATTTTTGCTGCATGGCTGACAAAGTTTAGGGTTCGAAATTCTGAACACTTGGTGGCTCTCGGTTTCTTGGGGATAGTAATCATAGAGACTCTCATAAAGTCAGCAGGCCAGTCTCCACTTTCATACATGTTTCTGAACAATACACCCACCCCTTCTTTAGCATCACCTTCGAGATTCTTCAAAAGTTCTGCTGGTACATCAACTGGTCCTGGGTCCTTAACATTTCTTAGTTCTTTTACAGCCACCTCTAATCCTCTTTCCAATATGTCCGGTCCCATACAGTTTACTTCCATCTCATCTGCTTCCTCCATTTCGATGTTATTAGGTTTGTTCGCTTTATCATACATTTCTTCAATATATTCAATCCATCTCTTCTTTATACCTTCTGGTCTTTTCAGTTTTTCTACATTTCTCCCCTCTATTTCTCGCACTCCCAAGCTACTTCTTTTCCATCTATTTATGTCCTTAACTTTTTGGTATATTAATTCAGTACTTCCTTTCCTTTCTAATTCCTCCTATTACCTGCACTACTCTCCAAGCCACATCTCCCTTGCTTTATCAGTTTCTCTTCTCAGTTACTTATTCAGCTGTCTGTATCGTTTTCTCCCTTCTTCTCATTTATACTCTTCCAGTTTCTTCTTTCTTTCTTTTTGTCAAGCATCTCTGTCGTGACCCATGGTTTCCTTGCTTCTCTTTTCACATAACCGATATTTTCCTGTACATTCTCCTTTATTGTATCCCTCAGTCTACACCATCTTTCTTCACTTGTCATACGAATGTGGCAGTAATTTCTTTTCCTCCTTATCACTTCATTCACCTTTTTAGCAAAAACTATCCTTTGTTCTCCCTTCAGTTTTTCAGTATCTCATTTGTTCCCTACTTTATTCTTTTTCATAGTCTTCAGCCTCACCATATTTTCCATTACCACCAAGTTATGATCGGAGTCAGCATCTGCTCCAGGATAAGCTTTCGAGTTCTTCACTGCATTCCTATATTTCTGTCTTACCAAAATATAGTTAATTTGGAATCTTTCAGTGTCTCCTGGTTTTTTCCATATGTATATCCTTCTTTTGTGATTTTGGAACCAAGTATTAGTCACCACGAGTTCTTGCCTCCTGCAAAATTCTACTAGGTTTTCTCCTCTTTTATTTCTTCTACCTAATCCGAATGGTCCAACCTCCCTTCCGTCTTTCCCATCTCCAATCACACTATTCTAGTCCCCCATGATTAATACGTTAGCATTTCTTCCATGGACTTCTCTTGTTACGCATTTTGACCTAAATCCAAACTGATCCTCTCCAATGTACTGTTCAGCTCTGCTCGTTAGTCTTCTGGTTAGTATCCTTAGCATTATTTTTGATGCATGGCTGACAAAGTTTGGTGGCTCTCGGTTTCTTGGGGATAGTAATCATAGAGAATCTCGTAAAGTCAGCAGGCCAGTCTCCACTTTCATACATGTTTCTGAACAATACACCCACCCCTTCTTTAGCATCACCTTCGAGATTCTTCAGAAGTTCTGCTGGTACATCATCTGGTCCTGGGTCCTTACCATTTCATAGGTCTTTTACAGCCATCTCTACTCCTCTTTCCAATATGTCCGGTCCCATACAGTCTACTTCCATCTCATCTGCTTCCTCCATTTCGATGTTATTAGGTTTGTTCGCTTTATCATACAGTTCTTCAATATATTCACTTCATCTCTTCCTTATATCTTCTTGTCTTTTCAGTTTTTCTCCATTTCTCCTATCTATTTCTCACACTCCCAAGCTACTTCTTTTCCATCTATTTATGTCCTTAACTTTTTGGTATATTAAATCAGTTCTTCCTTTCCTTTCTAATTCCTCCAATTCCCTGCACTACTCTCCAAGCCACATCTCCCTTGCTTTATCAGTTTCTCTTCTCAGTTCCATATTCAGCTGTCTGTATCGTTTTCTCACTTCTTCTGTATTTATACTCTTCCAGTTTCTTCTTCATTTCATTTTGTCAAGCATCTCTGTCGTGACCCATGATTTCCTTGCTTCTCTTTTCACATAACCGATATTTTCCTGTACACTCTCCTTTATTGTATCCCTCAGTCTACACCATCTTTCTTCACTTGTCATACGAATGTGGCCGTCATTTCTTTTCCTCCTTATCTCTTCATTAAACTTTTTAGCAAAAACTATCCTTTGTTCTCCCTTCAGTTTTTCAGTATCTCATTTGTTCCCTACTTTATTCTTTTTCATAGTCTTCAGCCTCACCATATTTTCCATTACCACCAAGTTAAGATCGGAGTCAGCATCTGCTCCAGGATAAGCTTTCGAGTTCTTCACTGCATTCCTATATTTCTGTCTTACCAAAATATAGTTAATTTGGAATCTTTCAGTGTCTCCTGGTTTTTTCCATATGTATATCCTTCTTTTGTGATTTTGGAACCAAGTATTAGTCACCATGAGTTCTTGCCTCTTGCAAAATTCTACTAGCTTTTCTCCTCTTTTATTTCTTCTATCTAATCCGAATGGTCCAACCTCACTTCCGTCTTTCCCCTCTCCAATCACACTATTCTAGTCCCCCATGATTATTACGTTAGTATTTCTTCCATGGGCTTCTCTTCTTCCGCATTTTGACCTAAATCCAAAATGATCCTCTCCAATGTACTGCTCAGCTCTCTTCGTTAGTCTTCTGATTAGTATCCTTGGCATTATATTTGATGCATGGCTGACCAAGTTTATGGTTCGAAATTCTGAACACTTGGTGGCTCTCGGTTTCTTGGGGATAGTAATCATAGGGACTCTCATAAAGTCAGCAGGCCAGTCTCCACTTCATACATGTTTCTGAACAATACACCCACCCCCTTCTTTAGCATCACTTTCGAGATTCTTCAAAAGTTCTGCTGGTACATCATCTGGTCCTGGGTCCTTAACAATTTCTTAGGTCTTTTACAGCCATCTCTACTCCTTTCCAATATGTCTGGTCCCATACAGTCTACTTCCATCTCATCTGCTTCCTCCATTTCGA
>JAJOZX010013514.1:0-79367 GCA_023014485.1 Bathynomus jamesi
AATAACAGTACAAGTAATGAAATAAATAATAATAAAATATAGATTAAGTTAGGCTAGGTTAGAGGTTAAGTTAGGTAGGTTAGGTCAGTTTAGATTTAGCTAAAGTAGGTTAGGTTAGGTCAAGGGTTTTACTAGAGTGTAGACAGAATTTTCTGTCGAAGAAATGTCTAAGATTTTAACCACAGCTCCTAACGATCACGCAGTCCATATGCTCTCTGAAGAATGGTCAGAGAGAGTAAATATTGGTTTTCGCTTGACCAAACTATTCTTGAAATTCTGGATGTCGTGATTGTAAGAGCGCTTTACGATGAAACTACGCAACAAGGGTTCGATTACCACTAGGCTTCTAGTTTTCCGCTTTATTTTTCCTTTTTTTTTTTTCAATATAAAGATGTAAAGGAAACGAAAAAGAACGAAAAAAAATGTAAAAAAGAATGTAAAAAAGAACGAAATTGAATGGAAGACAGGTTCGTTTAATTGGGCCACCCGCTTTTATTGGGACAAAACACACGAGTTTCGTTGTGTCCCAATAAAGCGGAATCGACTGTAATTGAAAATATGAAAAATTTGAAAGATAAACAAACTTATTTTTTAATTAATTGTGATATAAATTATACTACCTTTAATTAAACAAATTACTTATCCATGGGCGTCGGGGGTGGGGGTGGGGGTGGGAGGTTTTGTTTAATATCCCGTTTATTATTCATTTTATAAATAAAGACTTAGTAATTAATTTATTTAGTGATTTCTGCCTTTTTCTTTTATGTGCGCGCACTTTTGAAGTAATGTAGTTATATATATATATATATTAGACCGTTTCACGATTATATGGTAATTTTTCAAATTGAATTTTGATAAACGCACACACTTTTATTTTTTTATATAAAGGAAGAAAAACAAATAGACAAAATATAATTTTATTTGAATGATAAAAAGGCACCCCTCAGATGGCACTTCTTTTACATTAATGGATAATTAGAGCAAATATAAGACTGAACGAAAAATATGTTTTAAAACAAAGCGACTTAAATTCTATTTAAGACATATATTGATTAAGAATATAGGGATTTCAGTGGCTGAGGGACCTCCTTTCTCTGATTTTCAATGATTTGAAAGGCCAGTTGTCTCTCTTCCTCACTCTTTGTGAGCTTCTCATTAAACTCTGTAGCCAGTTTGACTCCTCGTTCAGCACAGTCGTTGATTACTTTGACTGCCATGACCCGATTACGGTGCTCCTCAATGTCTTCAAGTTCTTGGGAATTTCTATTTTCAAACACTTGAAGAAGTCTTGTGTTTAAGTTGTGACAAAACTGGTAATCTTTAAGTCATTGGGTGTTTGCAACATTCGGGGGTCCACCTTTCTTGCCCTCACTTTTCGAGGAGGCGCGTGGTGAAGGTTGTGGAGCATTAGAACCTTATCATCTTCAGTCACGAGGTTTCAGAAAAAGCCAAATCCTACAAGATCCTCACTCAAGTACCAACCATGGTTTGAAGTTTTTGAGGGCTGTAGCACCCACTTCCTTATCAACCTGGATCTTGTAGATATGTAGCATCTTGAGGAGGGCCAAATCATTTGCTGGAGCATCAATTCCAACTGAGATGTATACCAAGCTTGAAGATAAACTGTCACTGAAAAGGCGTTTATTCATATCAGAGCTTGTTTTTCATGAGGGGTGAGAAGGAATTGGTTCCTAAATAAGTAAATTTTTAAGGAATAGATGCCCTTTCCATCCATCTAGCTCTGCTGTAAGCTCCTGGGTAGTGGAATCTGCTATCAGAGACTTATTTGTTTTAGGCATTGGACAACCAAGGAAGATAAGTGCAAGTTCTAAGTATTCCCTGTAGTCACCTCGAGTGTGGCCCTCTTGAAGTTTGGAGTTGATGAAAGAAATAAGCTTGTCTCTGTGCTTCAAGATCCAATGATCTAAAGATTCTGAGGTGAGATCATTGGGTTCATAGGGCTTGTAATTCTGCTGATCAATGTTATCCCAACAATCTCTGAATCGATTGAATAAGGGAATTTGTGGACCCGAAGAAGAAGAGAAAAACGTCAAAAACTGCAGTGATAAGAAGCTCGTGGATATGGTGGCGGCATGCCAGAAAAAAGGAGTGATCTCTGAAGGGCCTTTTGGATGATGGTACAAGCACCAGCATGGATACCTGTATTGCTTGCAGTAGTATCAAAACAAAGGCTGCTACCCACTCATTTACTTGTGGCCATTGCTTCAAGACATCTAAAACTGCTCTCCCATTTCTTCTCCCGTTCCAGAAATAAGCTTTGGAATAGACAGTAATTTTTCTAATTCGCCTGCACCAGTCACAACAATGGGCATTACATCAATCTTACCCCCATGCATGGATGGAAGAAGCTTTCCATCAAAATGAATTATTAAAGGGGTATTTGGTTGGAAACTGGCTTTAATGTCTTCTCCCATCTGCATCCGTGTTGATCGCCGAGACCTGTAGATAGAGGATGATGAAAGTGTGATCTCTTCAATTTCCACTCCAGCAGCTGAAAGGGCAGGTGCCACAATGTGCATAGCAGCTCTTGCAGATGTTCCAGTGCGGTCCAGAGCAGCCAAGAACTTTTTATCCCTAACAATTACACCTGGTTCAAGCTTCTCCTTTTTTGAAGATGATGATGAGAGTGCTCTGTAGAACAATTCATCACCAGATGATTCTTCACTTCCTCCTGAACCGGAATTTTCACATTGGTTGAGATCCACAACCTTTGTCAATTGCCTCATTTCTTCCTTTGATTTCCTGCGAAGTTTTCCATTCTTTTCATGCTTATCTGTCGTGCTTTTGCCTTTCTTGAAAACTCCTTGTCTTCTGGACCCATAATCATTTCCGATCGTTCCTTTGATCCTTAAGAAAATCTTTATCCTCCTGCAATTTTATTTCTGTTTCCACTTCTGAATGAGCTACATCGAAAAGCTTCTTTAAGCTGGTGACAAATTCTGCTTCATTCTTCTCTTGGGTAGGAGTTCGTCGAGTTCGGTTCTTGACCAGCCCTTCATGCTTATTGTAAAGCCTTTTAAGCTTTGAGACAATATAAGGCTCGTGGGATGTAATTAAGGAGGCTTTTTCCCACATAGCAATAACTTCGTTGGCTACAGTTGCGCAAGCTACAGACACATTTTGCTTTCCCACCTTAATGTGATAAAAAAGACGTTTAAGGACATCACTGTTAGTTGGAAGCTGCTTCTCAGAAAAACCCTCTTCCAGCACTTGTCCGACCAACCAGACTTCACACTTGTTTCTGGTTTTGGCCATAATTCTGAGGGAAAAAGTTTTACCACCTGTTAGTCTTAATAATAATATAATATAATCATTAATCACTCACCTAAATTATATTATGACTTGATTACTGTAAGAAAGTTGTAAAGTAACATGAAGTAACCTTTCTAGAACAGTAAACTTGTGAAAATATCAGTAATTATAGATGGAAAAGCAAATAAAACATCATATAATCCATAAAGGGAAAAATGGAAATTCTAGAATAGTTATCCTGAAGGAAGAATTTTCTAGAATTCTCTCTAAAGAATATAGGGGGGTTACTGGACCATTCCTGAAAATGACCTACTTATCTTCCAATTTTATTTATGAATTTTATATACCAAATTTAAGAGGACATCACAAAATAAATAAATATATTTGCCAGAAAAATGAAAATTTTCTCATGAGGGGTAAAATAGATATGCATTGAGGGGTGGGATAACAATAAGCTCTTGTCTTAATATTTTGCATGAAGTCTTTATTCATGACATATTACTTTTTTAGTATGTGTGCGTTGAGCCATCATAAATTTCGATTTTTCGAAACGGCCTAATAATATATATATATATATATATATATATATATATATATATATATATATAGCAAATACACAAGGTTAGGTTAGGTTAACAGGTTAATCTAACCTAAACTAACTTAAAACAAGTTACTGGATGTGTAAAAGCCTGAGGTAATATGAAGTCGGACTTATTGATTTCGAGGATTTTAATTAAAATACTAACGCTAGTGAAATTAAAATAATAATAATAATAATAATAATAATAATAATAATCCTTGCATACAGTAGAAAAGCAATTTCTCTAAACTTTCTGATAGAACCCTCCCGCACCCCGCACCCCGCCACTACCTCCACCCAAGCGAAGTGATTAAAAATTTAAAAATATAAAATATATAACTGTTGAACCTAATGGGTAAAATATGAACACGGACGACGAAAATATACTGAACAAATGGTGGAGCTGAACATTTATATATACAGGGCGTCCCAAAAAAATGTATACACACTTTAACAGCTGATAGCTCAATTGATGTTTCTTTCTTTCCAAGTTAAACCCATTAGAATTAATAATGGCAGTCAGACTAAGCTTTGAACAAAGGAAATTCATTCTAAAATGCTACTGGAAGTGTGAAAACGCAAGTTGAAGTGCAAAGACAGTTTAGGAGGGAGTTTCAAACAGATCCACCAACGCGACTTACCATCACTCGAATTAGAGATAAGTTTGAAGCCGATGGAATTGTTCAAAATGTCCACAAGAAGCGTTCCGGAAGACCACGGACATCGACAAGCCCCACAAGCAAGAAAGAGTACTGGAAACGTATCACCAAAGTCCAAGAAAAACTGTGCGGCAAGCGAGTCGTGAGGTAGGAATTTCAGAATCGTCTGTCCAACGCATTTTGAAGCGCTGTCAATGGAAAAGTTACATTCCAAGATTAGTCCATGCTATTAATGAAGATGATGATGATCCGGACCGAAGAGTGGAGTATTGCGAGTGGTACTTGGCACGATGTGGATGTGGATTGGACGAAGGGGTTTCGTAGAATACCCTCCGCGTTCACCAGACCTCACACCACTAGACTTTTTTTATGGGGATACTTAAAAGACAAAGTCTACGCTATAAAACCTGCAACAGTCGCTGAATTGAGAGCAGCCATTGAACGAGAATGCACACAAATACCAAACGAAATTTTTCGTGATGTTTGCGATTCCATTGCTTCGCGTTATCAGCAGTGCCTGGACCAGAACGGACGTCAGTTTGAAAACAGGCGTTGACAAAACAATTAAATAATGTCTGTAGATTCTATTACATTTTGAAAATGAAATGTATTTTAATAAACACTGCCTTTTGTAATTATTTAAAGTGTGTATACATTTTTTTGGGACGCCCTGTATATACACGCACACACACACACACATATATATACTGTATAATAATTGGAAAATTGCGCTGTACCTTCAGACTTCTGAAACAGACGTAAATATAATAAGTTTGTGTCAGAAACGACAGACAAAAATGTACATTTCTGTAATGTGCAAATTGCGAATACTGATTTCCAGATCATTATTTATTTCATACATATTTACGCGTATATTGGGAATTTATGAGAATTTCTTTAATTAACATCGAACAATTTTCAAATATTCTGTAATATTCTTGGTTAGCTTTGTACAGGGTGTCCGCAATGTCTTGTCACCCCAGTAAAATACTAAACTGATTTTCGCTTTTCTTTCAGACCCATTGGAAATGCGTGATAGCAGCAACTATACGATTGAACAACGCATATTGGCTAGTACCTGGGTCCATGAGCGACCACGTGATGGCAAAACTATTGAAAATATTCGTGCAGACTTCCAGGACCGATTGAATCGTGTGCAGTCCTCCAAAAAGGACTCTGTTGAGATGGGAAAAGAAACCATTCGCAACAGGATCTGTGAAAGATAAACCAAGAACTGGCATGCCATCCACCAGGCAACAACAGTGCGCGTTACATGCAGTAAAAAACGTAACTGTATCAGTGATAAATGGGTTTGAAAGAAAAACGAAAATCAGTTAGTATTTTACTGAGGTGACAAGACATTGTGGACACCCTGTACGATACGCGTAATTCTGAATAATTGTGGAAATGTTACGCGAACCAAATCCATAAAGTTCGAAGACTGACTAAAAATTTAGTAAATTAGAAAATTAAAACGTTTCAATCAACACCGAGATCCTTATCGATAGTGAAATATATTTTATATTTCATTCTTGATGAGAATACGCCCTCTGTTGGTGAAATTTTGAGATTTTAAAATAATCGTGGCTATATTTAAATAATAAACATATATTTATATGATAAATAGACCCAACTTAAATGAATTTTTCAACAGAAGGAAAACTGGAAAGGCATCGTTGCTCCATGATGACTCCAGGGCTCTTGCTTACTCCATAGGGAGAAAGGAACCTGCGATGGTTTTCTTTTTTTTTACAAAGGTTACATCATCGAAAATGTGTGTGCAATTTTACATCACGTTAGATACTCTTGTGTGGATTATAGTGTCGTTGTTTTGATGGAAATCCGTTGGGGAAGTAAAAGAGACGGTGTCAATTTGCTTTCGACACGAGGGCCACTCAACCGAGCTTTTTCCAGAAAGGGGTCGCACAAACATTTTTCTTTCCATTTCTGTTTACGATTTTCATTCAGTGTTTGCGATTCTTATTGAACTTGGCTTATATCTATTCTACATCAGATAAATGTATAGTGTATAGGATATATGGTTCATTACTAAAGTGCTTATACAACTTTGTATTTCTTTTTCAAATTGGATTGGCACGGGGGTGGGGGGTCATTCGTAGTAAAATGAATGTTATTTAAGTTTTCAGTTACTTTTTAATGCTTTTTAACATATAATAAATATACCCACGTATCAGCTAGATTTTCACTTGTGTATATATATATTATATAATATATATATATATATATATATATATATATATATATATATATAACTCTTGTATGGAGTACGCTTCCCATGTATGGGGTGGCTCACACCCACACAGCCCTACTTGACCGGGTGGAATAAAAGGCTTTTCGTCTCATCAAATCCCCGCCTCTTACTCACTGTCTTCAATCCTCTCTCTTCTCCGCAATGTTGCCTCACTCTCTCTTTACTACTATTATAACAGACACTGCTCTTCTGAACTCTCTAACTGCATGCCTCCTCCTTTAAGGAGAGCAAGCAGTACCAACTTCGACACATTCTCATTCCTTTCTGTCCAACTCTCTAACGCAAGGGTTCATTGTGTTGTTTCAATCTTATCATCTACTCAACCGGTCAACTTTGGAACAATCTTCCTCAATCCATCTTTCCCCCTGTTTCTGACCTCCCTCTTTCAAACGCATTGTCCAAACAGCTCAAAAACCTTGGAGCTTGGTTTTGGGTTTCTTCTTCTTCTATGGGGGAGCGGTCGCTTTTGCGGACGTCCGCCCTTGGCCCCTTCTTCCTGCATAAAATTTCTTGGAGCAAGATAGTTTACGTCCCCCTGTGTGCCACATTATCCTAGTGGAGTTTGCGTTCCCCAACTTTGCCGAGTGAGTGAGTATACCTAATCAAATAAAACGTCAAAACTAACGAAAATAATATATATATATATATTATATATATATGGGAGATGAACTCAGAATAGTTCCCTGAGTTTTTATGATACACACAGACAGTGCATGGAACAAGGAACTCTTCTGGGATAAATTAAATCCACATATTTTTGGCTAAAAATATAATAGTTACCCCTTTTTTCTTTGATGTATTCAATCTGACGTGAAGGCAGCGAATCTTTTGCTTATATTGAGGTTCTAAATGTAGCAGGGCTAAGCTGTTTAAACCCCTAGATCCATGTCCCAAAGCTGGATCCTGTCTGCTTTGCAGATAGCTGGTGAAGGAAGCTATATTATGGGACCTCTTGCGAGTGACCCGTTGTCCACGTCGGCTAGCATCATGAAAAAGAAAAAACTATGGTATTTGTCATTTACCATTACTTATTCGGACTATAGTGGATTTAATTATCCCAGAAAGTTCTTTGTTCCATGCACTGTCTGTGTGTATCATAAAAAAACTCAGGCGACCATTCCTGAGTTCATTCCCATCTTGAAACTGACATGTTATGTGCCTTGAAAAGTGTGGACGCTCAATTCTACCAGTTGAGGTTTAAGTTTTGGTTTTTGGTGCTAAAAATATAATAGTTACCCCATTTCTTTGATGTATTCAATCTGACGTGAAGGGCAGCGATTCTTTTGCTTATATTGAGGTTCTAAATGTAGCAGGGCTAGGCTGCTTAAACCCTAGATCGATGTCCCAAAGCTGGATCCTGTCTGCTTTGCAGATAGCTGGTGAGGGAAGCTATTATATATGGGACCTCTTTGCGAGTGACCCCGTTGCCCACGTCGGCTAGCATCATGAAAAGAAAAACTATGTATTTGTCATTTCCATTACTTTTCGGACTATAGTGGATTTAATTATCCCAGAAGAGTTCCTTGTTCCATGCACTTCTGTGTGTATCATATATATATATTGACGATGGGTGTAGGTTAAGTCGTAGATATTTTCTTTAGTTTTAACGTTTTTATTTGATGGATTCATTTAAAAAATGTCTCCTAAAGATCCTAGTGTAATTTACGTTCCCCAACTTTGACCTAGTGTAGTTGTGTCCCCTCTTGCGTCAGGGGGACGTAAACTACACTTGCTCCAAATTCTTCCTACAAATGTTATATGTAGTGGTTCTTAACCCCTGGGTCGCCAACCCATTTTGATTGGGTCATTAAATTGTCATTTATCATTTATTTATGTTTATCCTTAATCATTTTAACATTATTATTTATTTTATTACCTATTACGAATGAACTGTTTGAAGGCATGGGTCGCCGAGCTAGCCCCGCGACCAGAACTTGGGTCGCAACCTAAAAAGGTTAAGAACCGCTGTTATACGCGTATCAATTTGATCCTATATAATGTAATTTGAACCTACCTTCGATATGTTTTCAAACGAGGTTTGTTATTTTGCTCGTACCTCATATGAGAAAAGCTTGTATCACCTTCAGCTTTAACTTTGGTTTTCCTCGAGGGAGAACCTGAGCGTAACTTGCATCGCAGGAGAATATAACCCTTTTGTGCCTGAGGTGCTTTCCTAGTTTGAATTGGAACGTTATTAATATAAATTAACTGAGTGAAGCTTTTTTTTTTTTTTTACAAATTTTGGTTGGAATTCTGTTATTTTTTTATTTTGGATCACCTGAAGATCAGGGCTCCCATGTATTTTTTTTTTTGCTTTACAGTACCAAATATAATAATAAATTAAATTGACTGCCCGGTTAGGTCAACTGTACGCCCTTGACGATTGGTTAGGTAAGTCGTGATATTTTCGTTAGTTTTAACGAAGATATCATTTGTTAATTGAAGCTGGGGGCCTTGAGCGTCAGGTGATCCTTTTTTTATATTTTCAAGTACTCTAAGAAAGTGTTCACATATGTCAGTGGTACTCATTGGGCGGCTCGCGAGCCAAATATATATAGCGCATTTGGCTCGCGAGCCGCCAATGAGTACCACTGACATGTGTGGACAACCGGCAAATAGGGCATTCTTGGAACTGTATAATAGTCCCACTGAGAAAAAATATTGCCGTTTGTTGTCCTCAGTGGTGCGCAATTTTGTCCATATATGTATACAAGAGCTACTTGTCGACATAATAAAACCAAGCACTCAGGCATCGAACATTAAAATGTAACACTGTGTGAAGAGTAAAATTGTCTACTTACGTGGATCATATGCATTAAAGGGTTAAGTCTCTTTGTAAATTTAGCATGGTTCAACGAAACTGGAATAACAGGACTTCAAATTAAACCTTTATAATGGAAAAATAAATCAAAATCCTACAGGGTGTTAAAAGAAAACGCGACCCCAAACTAAAAGAAAAGGGTTGCGTTTCTTTTTAAACACCCTGTATAACGTAGATGTGATAAACCCTTTAAAGTTAAGCTACTGATACCTCTTATCTTTAAAAATAAATTACACTAAATACAGGATGGTCAAAAACTCGCACTACAGTTTTCCTTTTCCAACTGTAGTGCGACTTTTTGAAACACCCTGTACTTCAAGTGAAAATTTTTTAAACAAAATTTGTTACGATTTACAAACCAAAAACCGGTTTTGAGGAAGTAACATAGATACAAAATAAGAATTTAACTTTATAATAATAGTTTATTTATTTATGTTAATTATTTTATGGTTATGCAAAACTTTTAACTTACTCATTACAATAAATTGTTTAGTTTTCTACATTATAATTTGTGTTTCCCCATTTCCCGTCAAATTCAACTGCAGTCAAACAATTTTGCATTTGTTCCAGTTCATTTGCAGTCAGTCATGGAAGGCTATGGAATTTTTTTACCTTTTAATTACAGTTTCAACCACACACACACACACACACACACACACAACACACACACACACACACGTTGGCTTTACCCGACTTGAGATGAATTTTTTAATTAAATCAAACTAACTTAGCCTTACCTGACCTAACTTCACCTGTATACGATTAATAGTTTTTGATATACCGTAGTTGAATTTAAAAAGTCGCCAAGTACTTCATTCTACCTATCTCGTACGAGTAAAATTTGCGAGGTAATGGGAAAATATCTCGCAAAAATAGAAAACCTGGTATCTACAGTGTTCCTGTAAAACCAAAGCTAGTGCTCGCGCGACACACACAAAATGATTTAGTGTTTGGAAATCTTACCCTTATAGGCAATAAAACCAACCAAATTATAAAGAATTTTATATTGTAGCTCTTTCAGTCATTATTTTAAATTGGCGACTTGTTCTGTCGATGGAGAAAACACACAAATCATCCTACATCGACAAAACAACTCACCAATTCCAAGTTCGAATTAATTTGGTGGTGTAGTTGTCGGTCGAATATTGAACTGAAAAATACAATATATTTAAGATTCGAACTTACTCACATGAAAGAATTCTTTCTACAAAATATTAAAGTAATTTCGAAAGCGTAAAAATGATAGGCTTATCGACAGTGACCTCACTTTTGCTTCACATTATCTTTATACTGAGTCGTAAACTAGGCTTGAATGACTATTAGTTTTCCGACAATTCAGTGATAATAAGTCGTTTTTTCACCTTCCAAAATGTTTTTATGGTTTGTCATCCACAAAAGTTGATTTATTACCTTGAAATTATTTTTTTATTATTTTAATTAGTTAAGAAAGTGTTTAATAATAATATAAAATAATAATAATAATATAAAACAATAATAATAATGATGATGATGTTTGAGGGTTGATTTATATCCCTCATAATATTGGTGCTACTATAGCGTACAGTCTACAGAGATATTTACACTGTAGCGTGCGGTCTACAACATATTTACAAATTCATTTACATTAAAACAAAACATTTAAAGGACATATAAAACAAACTTCATTCTATGGGATATAATGCCCGGTTAGGTTAATTGAATGTCCGGTTAAGTCAACTGTATGCCCTTGACGATTGGTTAGGTTAAATTCTGATATTTCGTTAAAACTAACGAAAATATCACAACTTAACCAATTGTCAAGGGCATACAGTTGACCTAATCTGGCATTCAATTAACCTAACCGGGCATTATATCCCGTAGAATGAATTGTTTGTTTTATTTGTCCTTTAAATTTTTGGTTTTAATGTAATTGAATTAATATTTGTCTTCATGATTCCCCCTTTTATAGTCCTCCATGACCTTACATTTGTCCCCAAAGACAAAGTCAAGTAATTTCAGGTCAGGTTAGGTTAGGACAAATTCAAGTCAGGTCAGGTCACTTCAGCGCAAATTCTTCTGTAGACTAAAGATATATTTGTAGACCGTACGCTATAGTAGCACCGTAACATTTAGGTCATACGACGAAGGGGACCTCCATATAGCTTTTCGTGGGATTCGAACCTACCTAACCGACCAAGAGAGATCCAGAGAAGTAACTTAATTGCTGAAATATAAAGTCCGAGATTCGAACTCATGACTTTTCGAATTAAGCTCTTCAAAATAAAAATCAGATCACCTGAAGATCAGGGCCCCCAGCCTTCGTTAGTTAGCCTTATAAGGCTAACTAACGAAAATATCACTACTTAACCTAACCAATCGTTAGGTCAACTGTACGCCCTTGACTATTGGTTAGGTTAAGTCGTGATATTTTCGTTAGTTAGCCTTATAAGGCTAACTAAAGAAGGCTGGGGGGCCTAATCTTCAGGTGACACTAAAATCTTTAGAGCTGAACGTAGGTCTGGATTTACTGTAATATACAGTATATCTCGTAACCTCGAAGTAGTCCCGTGCGCCGGTCTTTCTGCACAAGAAGGTTAAACTGGTGATCTCTCTCTCTCTCTCTCTCCTCTCTCTCTCTCTCTCTCCTATCTAGATGCCCTTCTAGCGTTAATGCATTTTTTATCCGCGTAAGCATCATTCACAGCCAAATAACCTTGTGGAAGGAAGCAATTTAGGATGCAAGTCTTCTTAAGTAATCGCATGCACATATTTTCACAAACGAATGGTTGCAGTGGAAAGCATTTCAAAATACATATTTCTCGTAAAAAACCTTTTCCCTAAGTATTGTTAATGGCTTTCCCAAAATACTTTCTTATCCTTACATATATATATATATATACATAAAGCAACTAAATCCACGAAGGATTTGAAATCTAATTTGCTTTGTGTGTGGCTCAGTCGCAGCCATCTAATTTTGCTGTAATGGGTATAAAATAGAAAAATTGATTATTTGCAAAGAAATATAATAAATTTGTTGTTGGTATAAATGTATTAACAATGAAATATTTATTTGAGAAATTTACGAGAGTATTTACTAGGGTATAATAATAAATTAGAGGGATTTGCCTTTTTTTTGGGGGGGGGGGGGGGCCTATGCTCCCGTAAGATTACACGCACCAAGTTGTTAAGTAATTCAATTCTTCCCCATATGCATAAAAATGTAGTTTCTTTCGATATTTTTTGCTGCGTAAGTGTGTGTGTGTGTGTGTGTGTGTGTGTTGTGTTTTGAGATTATACTTTGGTAAGTAAGAATTAACCAAAAAATTATTTTAAAACAAAAAATTCAAGAAAATTTCTGACTTTAAAAAAAATGTTAATTCTGATTAGGTTAGATTACGCTTGGTCAGGTCATGTTAAGTTAGACTAAGTTAGGTTAGGGTGTTTGTTGCCATTGTTTGTACTTCACCACAGAAAACACCTTGTAGCCTCAACGTTCGGTTCGATGACGCAAAGACTAGGTTAGGTTAGGTCAGGCAGTTCAGTAGGTACTCAAATATTAGTTCAGTTAACCCTTTATCGCACAGAGGTCTTTCCCGAGACTGAACAAAAGTTGTATGGCGTCAGCCACAACAAAATCAGTAAATAAAACATTGTTCATTAAAGGGTTAAACATTAAATTAATTATTAAAATATAAATATCTTTAAAATAGGTTAGTATGAGATTAAAAAAGTGGGTACCTCGCTATCACACAGAGAGAGAGAGAGAGAGAGAGAGAGAGACGAGGAAGAGATGAGAGAGAGGAGATGAGAGGAAGACGAGAAGAGAGAGAGAGAGAGAGAGATTTATATGAAAATGTAAATTTTCATTTCAAATTGCGAATAACAAGAAAACATTTTGAGATTTTTTGAAATATTAACTTTTCAGAAATCGTTTATTAGAATATTCCTTAGTCCTGTCTGAAGATTTTGAGAATGGCTGTAAATCTCAAATAACCGTGGACTTTATTTTTGTGAACATTGGTATTGAAGTATAAATTCTGAATTTCAATTATGGGAGTTATATTCCAACGAATGAATATTTTGATTATGATTATTTACAGTATACGAATGGAGATGAGAATAATGACGCAGATTTTCTCTGGATTGAAATCAATTTTGTTTACAAAAGTATACATATTCCATTTGCTCGCGAGATTGGGAGATAAAAAACATTGACCACGCACACATACACACGCACGCGCGCGCGCGCGCCCGCGCTTCCGCCCATCGACCGGAAATTAGTTACAGCGGAATGAAATGATAAACAAAAATCAGACTAGTTTCGTGAAAGATCTCTGAAGTGATTCTTGAAAAGAGGACGTGAAAAGCTGAGTTTCCTTCTTTTGAAACGCCTTTTCCAGGAGACTACCTTTCCACCTTTTTCAAAGGTTGTTCATCACTTTCCTTTCTCTAGAAAAGTTAAAGAAGTGAAATGATTACGTCTGAATTTATGTTTTTTAAAGTACGCAGTTTCTAGTTATTATTAATGTATTTATACCAATGGTTCTTAGTTAGTTTTTCTCGCGACCCAAGAGAAGAATGCCGTGGAAATTCGCGACTTAGTGACTCAGTGATCCTCTTTATTAGGTGAGCCTATACTTCGAGTTACTATGCTTATTTGAACGACATATAGTCTTATTTCATGGGGTCAGATGTCGCAGGAGTGACAGACGAGGTTACAGGGCCTTCATTATTTTACAAAAATTCAGATCAAATATATTCTCTGTATATATATTTACGGAGAATAAAGTTTTTAAATGGGTTCACAAACAAACGTGACATTGAAAAATTCACAAAAATACTGAACTAAAGCAGGCAACAACATCAGTGAAAGGAGTTATGATTTTCAAGAGCTTCACAAATCTTGTTTAAACGTGGCACTTTTGAAGTAAGGGCGCATCGCAAGTCTTTTTTTGAAGAGTGAAAAATGAGATTTTGAGGTGCTGAAATGAAGTTTGCGCAAATGTTCCTGAACAGTCGTGTGTTCAGTGGGACCAACTTTACAAAGTTGACAATGTTCACAACATCGAACAGCACCTTCCCTGGTTTAGGATGTAGATCTTTTGAAGGCAAAACTTGCTGATGGATCATACAATTTGACATCTCCAATGCCATCCTTCACTCGATCGGCAAAACCACTCTTGCTTCCAAACATCGATGAAGTACTATCAGTGCAGACTGCAACGCATTTGGACCACAATTCATAAGAAACTCTTACACTTCCTGAAAAATGTCCTCACCTCCGCAATGTATTTACAAGGCTTTATAAAAAACGAAATTCTCTTCAATATATTGTACATACACTCCTTGTTGATCAACGTCGGATGCTGCATTTCTAGATGGCGTCGCAGTTTGTTCTCCTTCAAGGATTCAGCGGATAGCACTTTTCCACACAAAAACAATAGGCTTTCTATACCTTTGTACGCTACATGCATGTGAATCCTAACTCCAAGAAATTCGAGCTGTACGATCGCTTTTAAGCTATTCGGCTTTAAAATCACAACACTATAGAATAATCTGAAAGTCTAAGGTCTAATGAACTTATTATTTTATTAGTAATATTTGTACTATTTGATTTCAAAGTCCTCGCTACAAATAGTAAGTCCATAGACCGTAGACATTTGCAGTCCGTTTACATCTACAAATGTAAGCCTACTTTTAATTTCACATCAACTTTCCCTTTAAATAGTTTAGATTGACGATTTATTATTCCCTGTTCATTTTAATTAACAATTTTTAACCTTTAAAAAGTTTTTCCATTTTGAATCTTTACTTTTTAACTTTGTTTTAATTGCTAATTGCCTCGTAAATATCTTTTATTTTAATATTTTCCAACCTTGTGTTTTAAAATTCTAGTTGCCCTGAAGATGGGGAAAGATTTCCCCGAAACATTGGGGAAGCTTCATTAAAGAATGTTCTCCGCTTTATCTATCTGTCTATCTTTCTATCTATCTATCTATCTATTTATCTATCTATACGATGCGCCTCGGTGATGTAGTGGTTAGCATCGCTGACTACGTGTCCAGAAGCAAAACCCAAGGTGTATGTGTATATATCATCCCATAATTGATGACACCAAAGAAATTCAAAATGAAAATTAGTTATTGTTTAGCGATTTCTATCCTCTCTCAAAGGATTCCGAATTAATATGTTAATTTTATGCCAAGGAGCGCTCACTCTTCAGAAGCATTTAAGTCTTGGTGAGCTTAAAAGCTTATTTCTGATACAACAGAGGCATCGAACTAATTATGATGCTGTTTTTATTCCGGCTGGAATTCGCGGATGTCTGCAGAAAAGCTTTTAATTTTTGTAGTGTTATAATACATGTTCATTATTTGCTATTGATTTATTGATTGGGGGTTCTGGGGTGCAAGATATGGCACGAAATATCATTGTGTACTGTATTAGAATTAAATAATGGGGTTAACTTGAGTTGCAAATTATGCCTTCTCGATTTTCGGACTTATCTTCGCCCAATTTCATTCTTTGGGGATACTTTAAATAAAGGGGGTTCATGCAAATAACCCAAAGGACCTCATTACGCTTAAAGAATAACGTCGCCACATACGGCGCGAGTGTAACGGAAGAGGCTCTAAAGCGCGTGATTGTGAACATGCATCGACCTATGCATCCAGAGAAGACAGACACCTGGAATACAATGAAAGCGGTAAACTTTTCGGGTGAAATAAAAATTTTGAACTCCTTTGAAATAACTTTTTTGTGCTTTCGGCAAGTGCACATGTATGGCACGCCCTCTCGTCTCCTCCTGGCGTTTTCCAGATATTTGCATGGTTACTTGCGACTTTATCTTTTTATCTTGACTATTTGCTCAAATAAGAGAGATACCGAAGTAAGGTGAAATGTCCTGCATACTAAAAGAAAAAAAGAAATTTCAGGCTTCAAAATAAGGCCTAGCAGTTGATTGCCCTAATTAATATTCAAGCAGTAATGATTTTTTAAAATTATTCCTGCGTAACTTCTGGAACACTCTGTATAAACAAACGTATCATATATAAAATGCTTGCAAGTTACATTGTATATTGCTCCTTCAGTTTAATATATCAAATTCGTTCATTCTCCTAATATATATATATATATATATATATGATGAATAAAACCACGAAGGAAAGGAAACACAAAATGGTGCTCAAGCGCTTTCGTCTAATGACATCCTCAGGAACACTGAAGTATATAAAAAGGTTAAGCCTATATATAGGTTACAGAAAGAAAAAAAGAAAAAATAAATAACATACATACACACAAACACACATATATATATATATATACATACATATCTATATATACAAATACATACATACATACATACATACAACATACATATATATACAATAAACAGAGAAGTAAAAATAATAAAAATTAAAAATTAAAACCTTAAAGGATTACCAATGAGGCGTACAGATTGTAAGGAAAAATATCGATTTTTAGCACAAGATCAAATGGATTATAAAAATACAAATTTATACTGGAACTCTGCCGGGTTTTAGCACAATGCTGCCTATGGTCAGGTTTCGATATATATAAAAAAAAAAAAAAAAAAAAAAAAATGCAAATTAAAAGTTAATCGATTTTTAGCACAAGATCAAATGGATTATAAAAATACAAATTTATACTAGAACTCTGTCCGGGTTTTAACATATTGCTGCCTATGGTCAGGTTTCGATATATAAAAAAATAAAATGCAAATTAAAAGTTAATAAAGTAGAAGACAAGTTACCAAAGATTTAATGTTTTACACTTCTTATCTAAATCTGCTTTAAAGGAATTCAACATAACCGGATCGAGTTGAAAAAGACCTTTGCTTATGTTGAAGTTATTTGAAAGTTGGATAATGGCAGACTCAAGAATATTTCTATTAACAATGTTGCTTGAATGGAATAAAACTGAAGCATTATTCCAATCAATACAGTGGGCTAACTCTGACAAATGGACAAAAAGGGCACTGGACAACTGTCCTGTTCTAACGGAATATTGATGCTGTTTTATACGTGTGTGCAAATCCTTTCCCGTCTGACCTATGTAAAAGGAATCACATTGTTTACAACCAATTTTATAGATAATGCCTGAATTATTGGTAGGGCTATTTTTTACTATGATATTTTTCACAATATTGTTATATGAAAATACTACATTAATATCCAAAAGTTTAAGTACATTAGCAATGCCTAAAAAGCCCGGGAAAAATGGAAGTACTAAAATATTTTTTGACAAAGTACGAGTGTTAATATTGACACGATAGAAAGTTCGTTTTGCCTTGTTGAGACAAGATTCCATAAACGCAGATGGATAACACAAATCACTTCCAATACCGTTGATTTTTTCCAATTCGGCATCGATGTATTCCGGACTGGCGATCCTAAGGGCGCGGAGAAACATTGATGAAAATATGGCCTTCTTAATGGGGGTATCATGTCCCGAGTAAAAGTGTACGTAGGACAAATTGTTTGTCGTTTTCCGATAGATACTAAACTTAAAACCTGGGCTTTCCCTATGTACACGCACATCCAAAAATGGGATTGAATTGTCTTGCTCAACTTCTAAAGTAAACTTAATGGAGGGGACTTGATCATTTAACTGAAGGAGGAAGCTATCCAGGTCACGATTCATGGGCCAGATACACGTATAAAACAGCCCCTCCTCTCCAATATTTATATGGAGTTTTTCGAAATTACCTATATTCCGAGAATCCTGGGGGTTGGCATCCCTTGGTTGCGGTACGTCGACGATATTTTGTGTATCTGGCCCATGAATCGTGACCTGGATAGCTTCCTCCTTCAGTTAAATGATCAAGTCCCCTCCATTAAGTTTACTTTAGAAGTTGAGCAAGACAATTCAATCCCATTTTTGGATGTGCGTGTACATAGGGAAAGCCCAGGTTTTAAGTTTAGTATCTATCGGAAAACGACAAACAATTTGTCCTACGTACACTTTTACTCGGGACATGATACCCCATTAAGAAGGCCATATTTTCATCAATGTTTCTCCGCGCCCTTAGGATCGCCAGTCCGGAATACATCGATGCCGAATTGGAAAAAATCAACGGTATTGGAAGTGATTTGTGTTATCCATCTGCGTTTATGGAATCTTGTCTCAACAAGGCAAAACGAACTTTCTATCGTGTCAATATTAACACTCGTACTTTGTCAAAAAATATTTTAGTACTTCCATTTTTCCCGGGCTTTTTAGGCATTGCTAATGTACTTAAACTTTTGGATATTAATGTAGTATTTTCATATAACAATATTGTGAAAAATATCATAGTAAAAAATAGCCCTACCAATAATTCAGGCATTATCTATAAAATTGGTTGTAAACAATGTGATTCCTTTTACATAGGTCAGACGGGAAAGGATTTGCACACACGTATAAAACAGCATCAATATTCCGTTAGAACAGGACAGTTGTCCAGTGCCCTTTTTGTCCATTTGTCAGAGTTAGCCCACTGTATTGATTGGAATAATGCTTCAGTTTTATTCCATTCAAGCAACATTGTTAATAGAAATATTCTTGAGTCTGCCATTATCCAACTTTCAAATAACTTCAACATAAGCAAAGGTCTTTTTCAACTCGATCCGGTTATGTTGAATTCCTTTAAAGCAGATTTAGATAAGAAGTGTAAAACATTAAATCTTTGGTAAACTTGTCTTCTACTTTATTAACTTTTAATTTGCATTTTATTTTTTTATATATATCGAAACCTGACCATAGGCAGCAATATGTTAAAACCCGGACAGAGTTCTAGTATAAATTTGTATTTTTATAATCCATTTGATCTTGTGCTAAAAATCGATTAACTTTTAATTTGCATTTTTTTTAATTTTTTTTTTTTTATATATATCGAAACCTGACCATAGGCAGCATTGTGCTAAAACCCGGCAGAGTTCCAGTATAAATTTGTATTTTTATAATCCATTTGATCTTGTGCTAAAAATCGATATTTTTCCTTACAATCTGTACGCCTCATTGGTAATCCTTTAAGGTTTTAATTTTTAATTTTTTATTATTTTTACTTCTCTGTTTATTGTATATATATGTATGTATGTATGTATGTATGTATGTATTTGTATATATAGATATGTATGTATTAATATATATATATATGTGTGTTTGTGTGTATGTATGTTATTTATTTTTTCTTTTTTTCTTTCTGTAACCTATATATAGGCTTAACCTTTTTATATACTTCAGTGTTCCTCAGGATGTCATTAGACGAAAGCGCTTGAGCACCATTTTGTGTTTCCTTTCCTTCGTGGTTTTATTCATCATAAATATTTTTCACGTGTTACCTTCGTGAAATAATTTTCATATATATATATATATATATATATATATATATATATATATATATATGCGCCTCGGTGGTGTAGTGGTTAGCGTCGCTGACTACGAATCCATATATATATATATATATATATATATATATATATATATATATATATACACACAGGGTGCGGCATAAGTTGCTTTACCGAGAATAATGAAATCACCTTGCAAAGAATAATATTTATTATTTATTACAGAAATTGTTCATAGTGTCCTCCATCATGTTCAATACACACGTTGCATCTTTGTTGTTCAGTGGTTCAAATATGCAACGTGTGTATTGAACATAAAGGAGGACACTTTGAACAATTTCTGTAATAAATAATAAATATTATTCTTCGCAAGGTGATTTCATTATTCTTGGTAAAGCGACTTATGCCGCACCATATAGTAGTGGTTAGCGTCGCTGACTACGAATCCATCGGCCCCGGGTTCGAGACCGACGGCAGCCGACGCGCAGCAAAACCCAGCTGTTCATCCTTCCACACAATAAAGAAAGTGGTTGGTAGATAAATGGGTACCCTAGGTGGCCTAGTGATTAAGACGCTGGGCTGCTGATGGGGCGTGGTTCGGATTCCACGTTAAACTGTAGGTCTAAGGTGGAGTGAAAAGCTTGACCTTCGTCAGAATGAACAATTCAGGCGGAAGCGAACCAAAGGTATATATATATATATATATATATATATTATTTCTGCATTATATGTTTCTGCACATTAAAAATGCGATTTATCGCGATTTTCTTTAATATGGAACAGAGATTTACCAAATCTTCTATAAATAAAAAAAAATTTGCGCGGTTTTGAGCGGAGTTGAGCGGAGTAACAAATATCTCTTTCGCTCAGTCGTCTGTTACGATTGGTTGCCTCGCGTAAAGTGGGTGGAGCTAATGTCTCTCGCTCATTCGCCCATTAGGGTCGGATCTATCAAGATGAGCGGTGTTAAAGATCACGAAGTGATCACAAGCTCTACCCGTAGGGTAGGGTACCGAAGGCACCGCTTGTCCTTACTTATAATAAAAAGACGTGTGTGTGTGTGTGTGTGTGTGTGTGTGTGTGTGTGTGTTTCAGCCATAACTTCAAAATGGAAGCAGTTACAAACATGAAACTTCACACACATATTGATTAGATCTCCAGGTTGTGCACCTGGGTGTTATAAATTAAATAATTAAAATTACTGGGCCCGAAGGCCCCAGCACCGCGATTAAACTACAGAAAAGAACGCAGCCGTGAAAATTTTGAGCTTCACATTGTGTCAAGATTTCTAAATCTTAAGATTTTCATGACTAATTATTTGGTCAATAAAACTATAGAAAAGAACACAGTCATGAAAATCTTGAGCTTCCCATATAATTAAAACTAGCGGAGCGACCCGGCGTTGCCGGGATGGATGTTGACACGATATATATATATATATATATATATATATATATATATATATACACACACACACACAGTATATGCCCGGTTAGGTTAACTGAATGCCCGGTTAGGTTAATTGAATGCCCGATTAGGTCACCTGAATATCCAGGTAGGTTAATTCAATGCCCGGTTAGGTTAATTGTACGCCCTTGATGATTGGTTAGGGTAAGTCGTGATATTTCGTTAGCTTATAGCGTTCAACATCCACCTCGGCAACGCCGGGTCGTTCCGCTAGTAATGAATAAAATAACCATTAATATTTAAGCGGGATTATCGTTTTTAAATTCTCCCTAAAGCTAACCAAATTATATCTCTATTTAGTCAGCTCACGCTTGTACAAAATTTTACACCCTTTCGTGAAAGCGAGGAAAAAGCCAGTCAGTCTATAATATTTTTGGAAAAATACCACAGGCATCGAAATTTTGAGCTTCGCATCCGAAGCCAGTGAGATTAACTTTGTGAAGCTGCATTTAAAATGTCATTGCCTCGTGAGCTTAAAGTAAATGTTATGCTCTACCTGATTAAAAACTTTTTGTTCAATTTTTTTGCATGAAATTACGTATTTGCATGTTATATATAATGCAAACGCGGACTGACTTGATATTTTTGGTAGCTTTGCGATAACACCCCAAAACTGTTTTGATAAATCTGCTTTCATGAAAACGTTTTTTGCTCAAAGAAAAAAAGTGTTGCTTTGTTTAATTAAATCTGTCATATTAATATTTTACGTCGTCAGGAAAAAAGACCAAACCCTGTTTGCTCTTTTTGTATTTAAGAGTAAGAGTAAAGGGGGAGGCATAATTACTTATATGGAATACAATTTATATATATATATATATATATATAATATATATATATATATATATATATATATATACTTAATTTCATATATTTATATATAAACTTCATTTCATATACGAATAACTAAGTTTGAAAACTTTTAATTTCAAATTTTTATGTTCATTTATTCACTAAAATAATAATAATAATAATAATAATAATTGTTATTATTATTATTAGTAGTAGTAGTAACAGTAATAGTATAAGGCTACATAATCATAAGTTTTCAGCGTACTTCGCCCTGGTTTCAGCATCCAAGTACACTAATTATGCCTGGATAAAATTTCAGTATTATGGAATATACAGTATACACATATGTGTGTGTAGAGGTGGTCATAAAACACCTCATCATAAGACTATAGTTTTTGGTACAAGAACTTCGTAGATACGATACGGTAGTACGCTTCTCAAGTGCATATCGAATGACACCACCACGAAACCACAAAAAGTCACCCTTACGAAAGCGATTCCTTCCCATTCAGGCCATTTCTAATGAGGTCCAGATGCCCCTAGAAATCTCTGCGTAAACACATTGAAGTTAAATTCGTCACAGTTTGTTGGTGGAGATACCTGCAAGTCCTGGTTACCAGTACAAATGTATAACACTTCTACGATACCGTAAAGCAAGTTCCAAAAACTTTCGTACCAAAAAGCCATTCAAAGATCTTCTGACAGAGTCATAAAACCAGAGAGAAGCAGTAACCATCACTCGAGTCTCACCTCTTCAAGATTTACCAACAGAAGTATCACCAGTCATCTCTCAGGATCACATGAAGATCGGGGCCCCCCAGCCTTCTTTAGTTAGCTTTATAACGCAACTAACGAAAATATCACGATCTAACCTAACCAATCGTCAAGGGCGTACAGTTGACCGAACAATTGGTTAGGTTAGGTCGTGATATTTTCGTTAGTTAGCCTTATAAGGCTAACTAAAGAAGGCTGGGGGCCCTGATCTTCAGGTGATCCACCCTTACTATGACTTACTTTGTAATTTTCATTGAACCGTAAAGAATTTTGAAATTCATTCCCACGTCATCTTATAATCCATGTAATAATTCAATTTATCTTCCATTTATTTGTTTGCATTGATTGTCCCTCATTGTATCATAATTAACGCTTAATTCCAGGAACTCAATCATTGTATTACTGCACATTCAATTTAAGCAAATGTATTGTTAATTCCTGTTGAACATTTGTGTGTTATATTCAGTAAAAGGAAAACAAAGTAAGTCTATTACTTTCCTGAGTTGGTACATTAATGCCTGGTGAGACAAACAAACGAATAAATTATCATAGTAGTAATTTCTGATGTCTAGCGAAAGTTATAAATACAGCAGCTAATAAACGTACGCTTAAAATTGAAATAGCCTATACAACTAGGTTCTATAAATTTGCCTCAATAAGGCTGTTTTCTATAAACTACATACATTATATATATATAATTACGAGTTGTGACTGATCGGGGACCTTGGTGCAGTGGTTAGCATATCCGACCGGCAATTGGATGATCCCGGGATCGATTCCTGGGAGGTGCCTCAATTTTCATTTGCTCGTTCTCTCTCCCCATCTTGTGCGGACGCTCTTCTACACAAACGTCGTTCTTTACATTAATTATACTGTGTGTTGTTTGCAGTTAAAAAAAAAAAAATAATATATATATATATATATATATTCTTATAGTATAAACTACAAGAAGTGGAAAATATTTCTTCCTTATAATATTATTTTCGTTTCAATGGAAAGCTTAAAAATGGCGTCTATTAAGGACCTTTTCCCCGCAGTGCTGCTCCTCTACCATTTAGTAAATGTTTTCGCCCTCACATTCATCCTAGGATCAGTATGTGAAAGGGCAAATCAGTCATTGGATTATATGAAAGGGGTTTAGGCACCCTTTTTACATTAAGATTAATTGGACGAATGAGGGTAAGTCCTCTTTTTTTAGTACCGCTCTGAATCCGAGTACTTTTCAGCCAAGATACTCGAAGAACACTTTTCTTTTGTTTGCTTGTTTGTTCGCTTCCTTGTACGCTGTTTATACACCATTGGCTGAATTGGATACCCAAAACAGAGAACAAATGTTTTATTAGTTATTAACATCGGCGAGGATTTGCTTTGGATGTTAATTGAGGTTCCATAACAAAAGCCATTACACTAATTGGAATGGATTTTTCAAGTAAATATTTGTTGTTAAAATTTGTACACGAACGAGATCAAGAGTGTTTTTTCACTAATTGAAATTCTCTTCTCTTTCCAGCACATTTGATGTGGCGGGGCATTTAACCACCTTTGACCTTAAGTGTCCTTTCTCTGTACTTTGACTCCTTGCTTGACCTTAATTTAACCTAGAGTTTGACTTGACCTGACCTCCGTCTTTCATCCAAAATGGCCGCCTTTATCGCGAAACAGATGATGGGCAACCAGCTCAAGGCCGTTCAAGGTAAGTGTCCATCTCTCTCTCTCTCTCTCTCTCTCTCTCTCTCTCTCTCTCCTATATATATATATATTATATATATATTATATATTTTTTTTTATTATGACATTTGGTTTGTAAATTCCGGTTTGTATATAACAGAAAAGAAAATGTACAGTGTCCCAGAAAAATGGGATAGTATGGGATATTTAATGGGATAATATATATTGCACACACTTTCGTACGCTACCATGCAAAGGGATTTTGAGTGTGTGTGTGTGTGTGTTTCAATGTTTAGAAGGATTTCATTCGGAAGCCCGCAGAGGGCGATGCTTTGCAACGTTATCATATACAGTTGACGTGTTGACGTCACGTGATACACTATCGTAAGTTTTCAGGACCTATCGATCGAAGGGATATTATATGAACACTTTAATAAGCTAACCTAGCCTAAACATGTCAAATGACTAAATGCTAGTTCTACTTTTAAATCAGTTGACTAGTTTCATATCGTGGTTAGTTAGTATACCTTTTGAGAGGGTTTACAAAAGTAAATAGACACCCCGATCATTTTCCTCATGATTGAATGGCAAAGCTCATCACTGGAATGCCAGAATGGGTTGTGTCAGCTTTACACAATGCAAAGGGTGAAAGCAACACGATTCTAAATATATTCATTCAATAAATCTGTAATTATTTAGTGAATTTTATTATCAAATAAAAACTATGGAAAAAAATCCAAACGTGTCTATTTACTTTTGTCAACCCTATGTAGGCTAAATTTTGAAAGGCGAAACGAATCATGTGTCTTAATGTCATGTTTCATATCATAGATGATAAACTAACTAGTTTTATGCTTAGGTTAACTAGTATAAATAATAATTATTGGGTTTGTTTAACCTCTTTCGCAACATCTAAGGTCATATGACGGAGGGGACCTACAGCTTTGCGTGGGATCTGAACGACGGTCGTTACATAATCTGGACGCGGAGGACGGTCTCCCATCCAACTACTACCCAGACCCAATGTCGCTTAACTTCGCTGATCAACGGGAAGCGGTGTTACGACATTGGCTACGACGTAGCACAGGTTAACTAGTAGGTAGACTATAAACAGTTCATAATATAAATGTTGCCGTAATGGTCTTATCGTATAAATGTCGCACACAATATTTACACAACGATATTCATTCATGAATTAATCGTGTTTAACTCCAATCAAGATGAAGATAAAGGTTCTTATAGTAACCCAGTTTACACGGTTGTGTCAATTCACGGTCCCATTCAATTTAAAAATACGCTTTGTCTTACCACACAATCATGTCGACTAATACAGGGTTCTAATGGACTCCGTTCTGAAACTACTCACAAGATTCGGGTTCCGGTCTGGATCATCTTCATTATGCCTGTAAGAGGTGTCGAATGTACGGTTTTCCGCAAACAGTGTGGTCTCCCAGAGTGCCCTATACAAATCTTGCATAGTGCCTTCGTCTTCAGATTGTCTCTCAATCGCGCGATGGTGAGGCTGGTTGGTGGGAGTGATCCATATTCTCATGTCCATGCATGTTGCACCGCTGCAACATTCTCAAGTTTTCGGTACCACTTCAGTATTTGCTTCCGCTTATCAAAATACAATCTCATGCTCCCCATTTTGACTCAACACAGGAGACGCGTAGCGTGAACCCGTACCCAGTTGGTCGACGAGGTACTCTAATAAAAACTAACTTAACTTAACCTATGCTAACACAACCTAACCTATGCTAACCTAACCTAACTTAATGTAACCCACAGCAGTAACTTGCCGATTTTACGTCACGCCAATCAATGTCGTTAACCGTCAGCGTTAAGCTATTGAGTTGTAAGGCATCGCCAAATGCAGTTCGAGAATAAAGCACTTTTAACTGCTGACAACGAGAGGCAAAAGGCCTTTGTATGATAGCGATTGCTTCAGCTGTATTCATACTATCGTATCTAATTTCCTTTTTTCTGAACAGTTTGAAACGAAAAGTTCTTAAAAAAACTATCTTTTTTTCCTTGTTTTCACACTACCTCACCATATTGTAAAACTTATCTAATATAATCGAATCGCAGAAATGGGACTGTTACTGCAAAGGTAAGTCTATATTGAGGACGAATCACGAATTTTCTTGTTAACGGTGATAAAATTGTTTGAAATGTATTCAATTTGTCTCAACTTTTCTCATAAAAAAGTTTATTGGAAAAAATCATTTTCAAATTGATTTAAACTGTAAAATTAAATCATATTACGAGTAGTCAACCATTTTGCCTTTTGGAATATATTATATATATATATATGATGAATAAAACCACGAAGGAAAGGAAACAAAGCGCTTGAGCACCATTTTGTGTTTCCTTTCCTTCGTGGTTTTATTCATCATAAATATTTTTCACGTGTTACCTTCGTGAAATAATTTTCATATATATATATATATATATTGGGTCTTGATAAATTTTTACAGTGCATTGGTCCAATTTTTACAAAGGATGACAGTAATGTCAATAACAGTGTTATATTTTATACACATAATAATAATAATAATAATAATAATAATGATATTTATTGAATATTCAAATTGTGTTTATTGACACCTGTTATTGTATTTGACACTTGTTTTGCATAAAACAAAGTTTTTATATCGATCAAAATGAAACTGTAATGTATCATTTTATTTTTCACATTTTCTTATCAGATTCATATATATATATATATATATATATATATAATATATATATATATATATAATAACAGATGTTACCAAACACCAATTGAATATAGAATGTCATTATTATTATTATTATTATTATTATTATTATTATTATTATTATTATTATTATCATTATTATTTATTATTATTATTATTATATAATATGTATAAAATATAAAATTGGTTATTGGCACTACTGTCATATTTGTGAGAATTGTACCAGTTCACTGTAAAAATCTACCAATTCCCGCTCCCCCCAAACAAGGAAATGGCTGATGAAACGCAACGGATCAAAAAAGGTAGGATTATGCTACTAAAATAATCTGAGAAGCTAAATATTAATGATAAAATTTACTTATTTTATTTAGATTGTCTGCGGAATTAAAAACCAAATTTAGCATTCACTAACTCCTTCAGTTCATAGAGACAGTAGTAGTTCAAACACTAAGATTTTATTTCTTAAATAGTTTGTATACATAGCGGATCCAGAGGGGGGAGGGGGACCATGGGGTTTAATTGAAGCAACTGGGCTTAATTTGGAGGCCCATACATCGTGGTTAAATGAAATTGGGTAAAATGTTTGAATGCTTATGTCTACGTTGCTTCAATTAAATCCCCTGGCACCGATCCCCGCTCTGGATCCGCCTATGTTTGCATAGATTACTAAGATAAAAGATAAAGATATAGAGTGACAAACTGATAAAAATGGTAAAGAAACGGTTTCTCTCATTTTGTTGTATCAGGATGTCTATCGTAAGTCCGTGTTGTTGGAAGTCTTAAACACGAAGCTGAACACCAGTTCTGCATTTGTTTTAAACATAGCCTAAGTCTAAACACGTTCTAGTTCTTTAACGTGCAGTATTCTGATGTATTCTGCAGTATTCTGCAGTATTCTGTATTGCTTGGGTTATTTATCGAGTTATTATTTAGCGAATTGTCAGCCCAGTTTTCCTATGTCGTCGGGAATATAGAGTAGGAAAATTTATTTATGTTTATTTAGTATAGTTAATTGTTTATCCCATCAAAAACTATTGGGTATCCTGTTATCGCGGACCCCAGACTTTTTGCCAAATTTGTACGCCACTTGCCAGATATTTTTTTTTAAATGTTAAGTAACTGACCAAACCTAACCTAGCCTAACCTAACCAGGGGTTGAGTTAAGTTAGGTTAGGTTAGTTACTTAATATTTAAAAAAAATTTGCCACTGAAATTTGGCAATTTGGCAAGTGGCGTACGAATCTGGCAAAAAGTCTGGGGTCCGGGATAACAGGAAAGTACCAACTATTAAAATAGTTATAGCCTAATATAATTGTATTAATAAATGCTTGTCAAAAAATTCATTTTCCTCATCATTACCAATTACAAAGACTTTATTGAGATATGACGTCATCAGTTGGTAATCCTAAACGCGCCCTGGAAAGGTTTGTTACCATTTTCTCCTGTAGAAAAAATAGTTAAAAGTCGCACCTATTCTTGTGCGTTTGTGCGCGAAGCACATGAGTTATAAGCATGCTTTTAAATCAAGTGATAACGCCAAATGCTGTATGTGGTTCACGTATTAATAACGCTTTTGAATTTCCGCAAAATATGAACATATGTTCGAATACAGGGATTCCGAAACTGTTGTGTGCGCGCACCACCGGTAGTACAGGGAACACTTTCAGGTGATACGCAAGAGGGTTTGAATATGCAGTTTGCTAATTAATAATGGTAATCCTTTACAATACGGTTCGAAATTATTTAAAATACGGTAAGATACGGTTTACAATACGGTTCGAAATTAAACTCGAAACGTTTAGGGGCGTAAATTAATTATGACACTTACGAAAATATCACGACTTAACCTAACCACTCATCAAGGGCGTACAGTTGACCTAACCGGGAATTCAATTAACCTAGCTAGTTGGTAAAGTTAAGTCGTGATATTTTCATTAAACCTATGGGAAAATTATTGAATGCCCGGTTAGGTTAACTGTACGCCCATGACGATTGGTTAGGTTAAGTCGTGATATTTTCGTTAGTGTCATAATTTACGCCCCTAAACTACTTTTTCGAGTTTAATCGAACCGTATTGTAAACCGTATCTTACCGTATTTTAAATAATTTCAAACCTTATTGTAAAGGATTACCTTAATAATTACTTTGGAGCTATTGAAGAATAGGGACCCCAGCCTTCTTTAGTTAGCTTTATAAGGCTAACTAACGAAAATATCATGACCTAACCTAACCAATCGTCAAGGGCGTACAGTTAACCTAACGATTGGTTAGGTTAGGTCGTGATATTTTCGTTAGTTAGCCTTATAAGCAATAACTAAAGAAGGCTGGGGTCCCTATTCTTCATGGGGTCCCTATTCTTCAATAGCTCCATTACTTTAATGATAATGTATTTAAAAAGTAATGTTAGTTGTAGATGAATAGCCCGCAACCTCTCCGATTGTGGTAGTAAGAAGAGCATAGTAGTACGTCGACCTAAAAAGGTTGGGAACCCCTTTAAGCTAGTTATATATTTATCAAGTTCATAAATATAAATATATAGTTTATAAATATATTGTGTATGTATGTACGTATGAGTGTGTATGTATCTGTAAAATAGTTCGTTATTTTGTGTGTGCTTTCTTTGAAGGGGGTAATACGGACGGAGGAAATCAAGAGTTTGGGTAACGAAGGAGAAAGTTTGGGAACCACTGATCTAGTAGATCACTCGACTACTTAGCCATACTTAAAAGGCGTGGGATCTAAATGAAAAGCCATCAGGATCACCTTATGACCAGCCGATATGAATTATTTACATTATTATCAATTATTTTAATTATTTTGAGTTTTGAAACAAGAATTTCTTGGGTCTTTTTCCAAAATTTTGGCATTTTTATTTATTTATTATTTATTATTTATCCCCTTATTTATTTACGATTTAAATGTATCATTCATTGATAATAACTGAATGTTACTTCGAAATTGTATGAATGTGTTTCAAATGTTAAAATGTTTATTAATTTGCATGTAGGCCTACGATTTAATGGATGTAAATGTGTTGAAGGAAATTACTGCATTTATTAAGATTTTCTATTTCATATTTCCAAAAAAAAAGGTTGTTTTAACCCTTTTCGTTGTTAAAATGAATTTCTGATTTCATTACACACACACCACACACACACACACACACACACACACACACACACACACACACGTGGGTGTATATACCGTAAATATTTCCATCTCATTCTCACCCAAGCGTGTAAAATCCGAAGGTGAGAGTCTCATTGGGGGCATTTCCCATATCGACCCATTTCAGTGAGATTTTAATGAAAAATACCGATCATGCCAGTAATTTCGCCACGCTCTCTTTTTACTCTTCCCAAAATCAAGAATTCTATTTCTAAACTTGGAATTTTCACTTAGAACATTCTCATTGTCGGACCTCGGATCAGAATGATATTGACATTGAGTGTAAAGGAGTGTATTTTTATGAGGATTTACAAATTCCGGTTATTTTAATGGAATAAAATGCATTCATAAATATTCATAAATGTGCGCCTCGGTGGTGTAGTGGTTAGCGTCGCTGACTACGTAACCATCGGCCCTGGGATCGAGACCCGGTGGCGGCACGCAGCAAAAACCCAGCTGTTCATCCTTCCACACAATAAAAATTGGTTGATAGATAAATTTCTGATTTCGGATTCTGGTTCAGATTCCACGTTAAACTGTAGGTCTAAGGTGGAGTGGCAAGCTTGACCTTCGTCAGAATGAATAATTCTGGCGGAAGCGTAACCAAGGTTAATTACTAGTGACAAAAGTTCATAATATTAATCCATAAATAATAAATAATTCCCTAACTGGCACCTGACATTCAACGAATTTAATAAACTTTACATCTTAAATCATTTACATCTCTGTCATGAAATAAATGTAAAATTTTATATATATATATACATAGAGAGAGAGAGAGAGAGAGAGAGAGAGAGCTATATTATCGTGGTAATTATTGACAGAAAGCAAATGTTTAAAATGTTATCAAATCTAATAATAAAACCGCATCCACAACATATATATATATATATCTCAGCTGAAGAATTTTTTTTTTTAAGTTTGTATGTGCTATAAAGTGTTTGTTTTGTTTTGTTTTAAACTCAATATATAAAACTAAATCTCTCATAAATATTTAGATAGATTTTTCGAACGAGAAAGATTTTCAAACTTGTTTTGGTGCTGAATGAAAAATTTGCTAATAACACAGCAGGAGTCAAGAGTGCCGCGCCGGAGATTTCAAAAGCAGAAGGGGAGAGAGAGAGAGAGAGAGAGAGAGAGAGAGAGAGAGAGAGAGAGAGAGAGAGAGAGAGAGAGAGAGAGAGAGAGATTTACTTATTTAATTTTAGAGGCTCTTTTACTTTGACCTTCAAAGTGAGGCCATTTTAAACGTTTTAAAATTATTTCTCTGAAAATTTTAAATGCCAGTGGAATGACATTAAAGAAGAGTGGAAAAGGTCACACACGAAAACAAAATGTCTGAAAAGATGTAGAATAATAATTTTACTTTGTCTGAAGATACGTGAGGGAGGAAAAAAGGTAAAAATATATTTTTAAACGACACTGAAAAAGGTACGTGTGTCCATTTGAACGTAATCTTACAGTTAAAAGAAAAAATTTGAGTTGAAATACAGCATTTGACCGTCAATTTGGATAACTTTTGAAATACTGCAATATGGAACAGTTAAAACGAGGTCCTTGACAACGTTTCTTTCGCTTTTATTTTTTTGATTTCAGTTGAAATATGATGATCTAAATGCGTGATTTCTTTCTTACCTGAAACAAAGAAATGGGATCCATGTACATTTGTACATTTGTGCATTTGTACTGAACGGAAGTAAATTCATGCGCAGTGTTTAATCAGAAAAAGGATATAAACGTGGACAAAACGAAGACCGAAAGGTAAAGATTGAGAAAATATGCAAGAAAACAGAAGAGAAAGAATGTAAAAATTGTGATAATTGCTGGATTTGAGAGAGTTACAAGGAGTTACAAGGAAAAGAAGTACCTCAAAAGACCTTGCGGCCCATAACGAGGAGGTACCAATGGCAACGGGTGCCAGGGAAAATTTTCTATACACTCAAATAGTGTGCAAGATTTGGTCTAACCTTTTCTTGAAGTGATCTACAGAGGAAGTGTTCACAACTTCTGAAGGTAACCTATTCCACGTGTCACAGATCTTATAGGTAAAGTAATTCCCACACACACTAGTCCTAAACCGTTTCAAATCCAACTTCCAACCATTGTGGCGAGTTGGGTTATCATTTAAACTAAACATGCTTAAAATCGACATCGTTGAACCCGCGTAAGAGCTTGAAAACCTCGATGAGTTGACCGCGCAGCCTCCAAGTTTCCAGCGAAAACAAGTTTAGGGCGCGTAACCGTCGATTGTAGCCCATATGCCTAACGGAAGGGATTAACTTTGTGGCCCTCGCCTGCACTCGCTCCAGCCTGTCAATATCTTTCCTGAGGGTGGGCGACCAGAACTGCACTGCATATTCCAGGTGCGGCCGAACCAGGGAATTGTACAGAGTTACAAGGAGTTACAAGGAGTTACAAGAACAAGAGGAAGCCTCAAAGACCTTTCGGTCCACTCTGGGAGGTTCCTGTTATAAAACAAGTTTATTTTTCTTTCAACTATCCTAGCAGTAGTAGAAAACTGGATAGAAAAGTAGAAGGCTCTCTCCCCACCCTCCGCTCCCTCCCTGCCAGAGGCAGGTACGGAAAAAAGGTTGAAGAAAATACCTTGACCCTGGAAAAGTAGCCAAGGAAATTTTACAGGAAAGTGGAGAATATATAAATAGCTCTATATTTAGCTTGCTCACAGAGACACCGTGCAAGCGAACTCCCGCAGAGTTTTCTTATGTTTTAATCTTAAACTATGAGAGTATTCAGTACTTTGTCTAGCCTATTTTCAAACACATTTACACTTTGACTGGAAACAACCTCTGAGGGAAGTTGGTTCCAGATATTAACTATTTTATATGAAAAGAAATTTCCGCAGACAGAGGTCCTAAATGTCTTTAGTTCCAGTTTAAACCCATTATTTCTTGTCGGATTGGCATTAAGTGAGAATAAGTTTCTGTAATCTACCCTGTCTATGCCATTGAGCATCTTGAAGACTTGAATAAGCTGACCTCGCAACCTCCTCGTCTCTAAGGTAAACAGATTTAGGCGCTCCAATCTCCGTTGGTAGCTTTGCATTCTCATTGAAGGGATCAATTTTGTAGCCCTTGCTTGTACTCTTTCTAACCTTTCTATGTCCTTCCGAGGGATGGAGACCAAAACTGCGTACAGTATTCCAGTTAAGGTCTGACTAGTGAATTAAAGAGACGTTACAGTGTCCTTGTTCCGACCTAATATTGTTAAGGCCCTCTTTTCGACTTCTGCACAGTGCTTCAACGGTTTCAGATCGTTGCTGATATAGACTCCTAAGTCTTTCTCTAGATCGGTCTCAGTCAAGTTCCTTCCCAAGAGAGAGTAATCGGTCTTCGGGTTTTTATAACCTATGTGCATTACCTTACATTTGTCCAAGTTGAATGGCATCTACCAAGTAGCAGACCATTCGCCCAACCTGTCAAGATCGTTCTGAAGCGTTCTTACGCCCTCCTCAGTACCTACACTACTTCCTAATTTCGTATCGTCTGCAAATTTGGAGATTGTGCTTAGAAGCCCGACGTCTATATCGTTAATACGTTAATATAGATGATGAGAGAGAGAGAGAGAGAGAGAGAGAGAGAGAGAGAGAATATACACAAAGTGAGCTGAAGATTCTGAGAACAAAAAACGAAATAAAAACGAGATGAAGAGAATAGGAAAAAGTCCAAGAAAAGAAAACCATAAAAAATATATTGACGTAAACTGTTTGTATGAAAAAAACAAAACGTAAATATAGAAAAGTGTGTGTGTGTGTGTGTACTTCCATGCATCCCTTGACATGCAAGTACGGTACTATAACAGAAATGGCTTTGACAGATTTGGTAAAAGTTACAATTTCACAGGACCTCACTATGTACGAAAAGAGTAATATTGGTGAAAAGAAGTTTTGTAAACTTCCTTCCAAAGACGCTTCCATAAAGGACAAACAAGCATGAAAAGAATGATTACAACTATGTCTAAAATAATGTAAATGATAGAGATAATACGTAGTTGTTCAGCAACTGCAACAATACTCGACTTCACAAAATTTCACCTCAGACAGACAGTACAACTTCGATCTCTTTTCGCACGATATCATTTCCATTTCACTTTTTCCCAAGGTTGAGAAATCACCGATTGAGAATCTAAAAGTGACCAATTCTCAAATTGATCAATTTCTATTTTCATCGTAGGATAATTTTCAATTTGTAAGATTTTTCAGAGAAAATATCCCTTGAGCCCCGCAATTTCAAGGAGGAGATTGCAGACACTAATCGCCCATGGAAGTACTCCGCAGGGGGATGTTAGGCACGAGACAGGGAGTACTGGAGCCCGTTTCTCCTGTCACTGTCCCCCTTTAGCTGATCTTTTTCCGAGTCTCATCTACCCTGTGAACAGTCCAGCATGCTCTCAAACACACACATGCTTCTCCCTCTATTCCTCACTACAAATACGCGCATCTTACAGGCTGCACAGTGCACAATCTTTTCAAAATTTAAAAAAAAGAGACAAAATGGCATCTTTTTGTTCTTCATTTCTGCGCTCTTCTTTCCCTTCTATGTGGGGGGGGGGGGGGCGAACGTTTTAGCGGACGTTCGCCCTTCGCTCCCCCTTCGTACATAAAAAAGAAATATTGCACCAGTCTCCTTTTACCCTTTCCTAAATCAGGAACCTTTCCCAAATTTGTAATTCTCATTTTGAGTATTCTCACTTGTCGAATGAGAATGACACTGAGTGAAAAGTAATCTAAAATTGCAACCCAAATGCTGGCGAATCAATGGCGATATTCCAAACCCTTATAAACGCTATCTGTTCCAAAATTAGCTTTGTTTACAATTTTTTGCTTTAATTCGTGTTGGCACGGAATCGTACAAAAAAAAAAAAAGAAATACAATCCACTTCTGTTTCTTTTCTACCAATTTCTAACAATTTCTAACAATACTAACAATTAAATTTCACACACTGGTAAATGTTCCGGACATTAAACATTATTCAGTTTTCCATTCTTAAAAACATGTTTTTGCTACATTACTTATGAAGTTTAGGAATATCACCTTCGATATATATATATATATATAATTTCTAGAAAATTTACATACATATTGAATACCAGTTACACATTTTAACTAACTTTTATGTAACACTAAAATCAATGTGTAACATTATTGTACGGCAGCTTTTTCAGCTTATAATAAAAGTGAAACTGATTTTTGTTATTTTATTCCATAACACTATGATGCTAAAAACAATAGTATCCTTATTCACTATATCGTCCCATAACTTTTCCTTGATTTTTTTATTCCTCTTAGTTGCGTAACTTAGGCGTATCGGTTATAATAATAAAAACTACAGAGTGGCCATAAAGTCCCTTTGCAGTAAAATTAGAACATATCTGTATGTTGCCCTTGTTTTTCATGCAAAGAGACTTTTTGGCCACCCTATATATGGATTATTCCAGGTAAATATAACCTATAATGTCCCACAACTTGCATATTACATAATACACATAGTATATGTGCCTCGGTGGTGTAGTGGTTAGCGCCGCAGACTACAAACCCATCGGCCCCGGGTTCGAGACCCGGTGACGGCAGCCGGCGCGCAGCAAAACCCAGCTGTTCGTCCTACCACACAATAAAGAAAGTGGTTGGTAGATAAATGGGTACCCTGGGTGGCGTAGTGGTTAAGACGCTCGACTGCTGGTGGGGCGTGGTTTGGATTCCACATTAAACTGTAGGTCTAAGGTGAAGTGAAAAGTTCATTCGTCAGAATGAACAATTCGGGCAGAAGCTAACCAAAGGTTATAGCATACTCTACTCCTAAAATTGAGATTCTAATTAAAATAAAGTAACTGTAAACATGTTTTAATGCCTAATATTTGCAAGTAAATATAATTAAAACGAAAATGTAATTATAAACAGAAATGATGAGGGAGTTTCAAAGAATATGTAAAACCTTTACTATTTGATATGAGATTTCATAAACGAAGAATCTGTGAATGTGTTCCAAGATATTTTTGAGATTTGCTCTGTCTGCGCATGCGCGCTGTTCTGGTTTAGTTCAGTTCACAATTTACATTTAAAGTATAGTTGATTATGGCCTACATAAGCACGTTCGAAGTTCCCTTAAAGGACTTAAGTTTTGTAATGTTGATTTATTGTTCTTAAACTTTGTAATTTAAAATTTTCGATATTTTGAAAGATTTTCTTTGAAAAATATACATTATTTCCTACTTCAGAAGGCTTTTGAATTGTAATTTATGCTTTCCATATATATATAATATTATATATATATATATATATATATATATATATAATATATATAGTCTTTAGCGAACATGTATTTCTGGAATAAAGTTTTTAATTTGCAAAAAAAAAAACTCCCAAACATTTTCTCATTCTTTCATGAATGATATGTTTTAGCTATGTTTTTTGTGAAGCTGCAACAAGCACGTCTTTATTTTGTCTATCCTTCCTCACGGTAGATGAATGGGTAGACAAATGCTTTTAATAATTGTGAAATAACATCGTAACTTGATATGATAATGAACTCTGGAAATTTTTATACTCAAAATGGAATAGTAAATGTACAGGAAAAGGTAAAATTTCTAAAGGAAAAAATGCGAGGTTTAAAACAAACTTATTTAGTAAACAAAACCGGTTTTGCATTAAAGATCTTAGACAAAAATGAAAGATAGATTTTATACTTTTGACGCGAACACATGTGGGGATTTCAAAGGGAAATACATCAATGAATATAAAATTAAAGCAGAAAATGTCAACATGTCCAAAATTTAGAAAGAAAATTGTTGTGAAAATGAACGAGTATATGAAACATTTATACAAATGGTATAGGTGTGAGTAAGTCAAACAATTATGTAGGACTTAAATAGTAAAACAAATTTTCATATTTCTACATGAAGTCAGTCCCAGTTCCAAGTCGATATACATTTGTATACGTTTAATATAAACCAAATTTATTCTGAAGTAACGCCACTTCTTTACTTCAATTTTAACGAAACTGGGTTTGATAATTTTGAAGATAGTATATTGTTCGTCTTTTTTCCAAATATTATTTTGGCTAAATGAAATAAAAACGTTTCTGACTGTAATTCCCTCAGAGTATATACAAACTATGATGTAATAACGCACAAAAAACAGCCATGCAAGCTTTTAATAAGCGCCATGCCGAATTATATCGGTCATAAAATGAAACTTATAAAGGTGTAATAGGCAGAGAGAAGAAACTGGATGAAGTTTTGAAAGGTCAATGATTACCATCAGCGGAGTCTAAAATTCGAAGCTCAGTGTGCTGCAAGAAACAATACCCGCAACATTCTTGTTAATAATCTTTTTGTTAACTAATAAAACAGGTCAAGAAATTACCAACAATATTGTAGTACCTTTAGCGGCCGACACCAGAATAAGTCCAACAACGAACCCTGCAAAATGATACAGAAAAATACGTACAAATTAATGATTGTAAGCGAATAATATACATTCCAGCTTCTTTGATCTAAGGAACAGGAGGAACTGAAAACTGTGGACTGAGTTTTAAAGGATGGATATAAAATACAAAGAAATTACCAAGCAAAGGATCCAGGAATGATTTTTATAAATTATACAATGTTTGAAGAACACAGTAGGATTGTATCATAGTTAAAAAAAAAAAAAAGACAGGCTCCCATCAGAACTTTCAGAAACATATTCTTCTATTATAAAAACCTTGACAGTACTAAAGTGACAATGTTACTTCGTGCTACAAGGAGATATAGTGGGAAAAGCTTCGAAAAGTAGCTTTATATTCTGGTGATAAGGAAGGAGTTAGGGTTACATATGATAAACCGACGCATGAAAAAATTATTGTAAAACCGGTACTTCGGCCTTGGCCCTCCTTCCTGCATAAAAAAAACATAATACCCGAACTCCTAAATTCTGTAACTAATCATACGAATAAAAAAAAAAAGGTACAGGTATTATTCCAAAACTAAAATTAAGAAAGAGGATAGCCGAGAAACTAAGAATTATACCAGAGGTCACTCTCAACATTTTATGGGAAAATGTAGGTGATTAACAGCAAGACTAGTGGTATACGATACCAAAACTTTGGCCGATATCGATACCGATTCCGATACTTAAATTTTGTCAATACTTGGCCGATACCGATACATCGGTACATCACTAATCAAGACCGTTCCAGATGAACCAAGAAGTGTACCTTACTCCCTTGGCAGGAGAACTGAAAAAAAAATTATCTCTTACATCAAACCATTCGCGGAAAAATGGCAGGCAAACGCTTTGGGCCTTCAGAAAAGTAAAATTTCCGTTCGAAATCAGTGACAGGTTGACAAGAATAATTGCTTTACGCTTCACTCCTATTGTCATTTGCGGTCTCAAAGGGAAAATGTTCAAACATAAAATTATAGTTATTCTAACCTAGTAAAACTAACCCATTCTAATCTAATGTTAATCTAACTAACATTAGTTAGCTCAAACAAACCTATAACTTAGTCTAACTCATGACCAAAGCGGAAAATATATGAGAGAGAGAGAGAGAGAGAGAGAGAGAGGAGAGGAGGAGAGAGGAGAGAGAGAGAGAGAGAGAGAGAGAGAGAGAGAGAGAGAGATGTGCAAGATTTGGTCTAACCTTTTCTTGAAATGATTCATAGAAGAACTGTTCACAACTTCTGAAGGTAAACTGTTCCACGTGTCACAGATCTTATACGTAAAGTAATTCCCACACACACACACACACACACTAGTCCTAAACCGTTTCAAATCCAACTTCCAACATTGTTTGAGTTGGGTTATCATTTAAACTAAACATGCTTCTAAAATCGACATCGTTGAACCCGCGTAAGAGCTTGAAAACCTCGATGAGTTGACCGCGCAGCCTCCGAGTTTTCAGCGAAAACAAGTCCAGGGCGCGTAAGCGTCGATTGTAGCCCATATGCCTAACGGAAGGGATAAACTTTGTGGCCCTCGCCTGAGGGTGGGCGACCAGAACTGCACAGCATACTCCAGGTGCGGCCGAACCAGGGAATTGTACAGAGAGAGCACAATCTCCTTGTTCCGAAACTGAAATTGCCTCCTGATATAACCCAACAGCTTCTGGGCTTTCTTTTCCACCTCTACGCACTGTTTCGTAAACTTAAGGTCGCTGCTAATTAGCACACCCAAGTCCTTTTCCAAATCAGTGGCCTCGATATTACTCCCCAACATCGAGTAGTCCGACTTGGGATTGGCGTAGCCAATGTGCATCACCTTGCATTTACCCAAGTTAAACGGCATTTGCCATTTTTCGGACCACTCTCTTATTCTACCTAGGTCCGCACGCAGTTGCTCGATCGCTTCGGGCGTCGCAACATTGGCCCCAAGCTTGGTGTCATCAGCGAATTTGACGATCCGACTGACGATGCCAGCGTCGATATCATTTATATAAATGATAAACAACAGTGGCCCCAAAACGGAACCCTGCGGAACCCCACTAGTGACCGAGGCCCAACCCGAACTAACCCCTTTAATTACAACCCTCTGCCGCCTTTTCTTCAGCCAGTTTTCAATCCACCTACCTACTTCCCCACTGATACCCAGCGCGCGGACTTTCGCCATTAGCCGGCGGTGAGGTACCTTATCAAAGGCTTTCTGAAAGTCGAGATAAAGTATATCAATCGCCCTACTCTTATCATACTCACCCAACATGGCATGGAAAAACTCGAGCAAGTTGGTGAGACACGATCTATGCAGTCTAAACCCATGTTGGGAGTCCCCAAGCAGCTTGTAGGAATCCAAATGGTCAACGATCCTATCCGCTATTATCCCCTCTAATAATTTACCGACAACTGAAGTGAGACTAATGGGACGATAGTTCCCTGGACTTTCGTGATCCCCTTTCTTAAAGATTGGGGTCACGTTGGCTTCCCTCCAGTCACCAGGCACCTGGCCCGTCTCCAACGACTTCTTGAAGACTGTAGCCAGGTGGGGAGCCACCTGGTCGCGTACCTCCCGCAACACTCTGGGGAGAAACTGGTCTGGCCGAGGAGCCTTAAACGCGCTCAGTTTGTCTATTCTATCGGGGATGATGCGGGTGTCCTCCTTGGTGAACACTCCCGCAAAGTATTCATTAAGCACATTAGCGATGTCCGCGTCGGAGGTCCGCAGAACGCCGCTTCGGTCCTTTAACCATGCTTCTAATGGGCTTTCTACTATTAACATAACTGAAGAACTCCTTAGAGTTCGCCTTGCAGAGGCTTGCCACCCGTAGTTCTTCGTTACGTTACGCTAGCCTAATCTTCTTCGCCTTCACTTCCCTACACAGGCGGACACACGCTTCAGTGTTCTCATGGGAACGATTGGCCTTCGCCCTAGAGAGAGAGAGAGAGAGAGAGAGAGAGAGAGAGAGAGAGAGAGAGAGAGAGAGAGAAGAGAGAGAGAGAGAGTATATATATATGTATATATATGTGTGTGTGTGTGTGTGTGTGTGTGTGTGTGTTTTGTGTGTGTGTAGTCTCTACCATTCACTGTCATTCCCACTTCCAATTGTAGATTTTCTACCATAAGTTAGTTCTTCTACAGGAAACACCTCGAACCCGGAGTTACATTACTCATTTTTAATTTTTCCCGCAATCAGGAAATTCTTTATTCAACTTTAGAATTCTCACTTTCAACATTCCCATTTTCGTACCGCGAATGAGGATGGGAATGACACTAAGTGGGAAGTAATCTAGTGTGTGTGTGTGTGTGTGTGTGTGTGCGCATGAACATACGTATAAAATGGATGATTATAACGGAGAGCGTCAATGAAACGAGGAATTTAATCTCGGTTCCAACTGCAAAGAGAGGAAAAAATTAACCAACCTTTTCTTTGTATCTGAGCGCTTTTGGAATTAAAAATAAACACAAAATGAAAATATGGAAATTATCTTTATGAAACACACACACACACACACACACACATACACACACACACACAACACACACACACCAGGGGAAAAAAATTTTAATGTATTTTTTTTTTATGCAAATTCCTTTTAATTAAAATTTTAACACGAAACATAAAAAGCTTAACTTTCTCTCAAAACTTTGGAACACTTTAATGACTTAAAAGAAACTTTGAATTAAAGTTTGCGAGAGAGTTCGAGCCATTTTTCTTTCTTCGTAATAGTGTATTAAAGTTAGTTGTCTTTCTCTGTATATAATACGTTTGAAAATGAGATCGAAATGAAGGTAGAAAATACCCCTTAAAAAAATTTACAGGGAGAAAATACCGTTCCGCTGTACATTTCCCGACTAAAATATAATGCATATTTAATGAACCGCCAAAAGAAAATAATTAAACTTTGAAGCAAAATTGAAGCGTGGAACTACAGAAAAGGACATTGGCATAACTGAAATGGAAATACAATGTATTTTGCACGGAGTTAGGCGCGGAGGGAAGACTTTGTCACGGCGACCAAATACATGTTTTTTCTATTCGTCAATTGGTCCAAATTGATTTACGTAACCATGCGATCACTGTACTAACCAGTTAACCAAAATGACCTACCATGTGTTTGACTGTATAACGACAACAACAATACAACTTGTGATGCTGAACAACATACTGGTCAGCTTTTAACATCTTAAGTAATCTCCGTATATAATTTTTTTAAATTGAAGTAAAGAAGTGGCGTTACTTCAGAATAAATTTGGTTTATATTATTAAACATATACAAATGTATATCTGTTACAGGGAATTTGTGTAACTAGGGATTTCATGTTTGATTGTTGTAATCAAGTATAAATATTAAAAATATTAAAAATGTGCGTGCGTTAAAAAGCAAATTAAAATCTATTTCAATAAAGGAATGCCGATATATCTTTTAGGATTAAGTGTACGTGCTGTATTACTTGGTCATTTCTCGTATCTTTCAATTCTTTTACCATATTTATATCATATCTGTAATACAGGGTGTTCAGAAAGAAACGGAACTCATTGAAGAATGCATATATCATTGTAACATAACCCTTTTCTTTCTGTTTCGGGCTGCGTCTCTTTTGAACATCCTGTAATAACTTTTAAGATTTAATACATACTGTGTTACATACTTAATTTTTTCTTTTCAACTATAAGCTCATTTGCATACTCCAAATTCATTACTACTTTTTACTCGAGATATGGTATATATATATATATATATATATATATATATATATTATAATATATATATATATATGTTACTTTATGTGAGTTTGAACGACGGTTCAGGATCGACCTGCTGTTCACCCCTCTACAGCATCCCGCCTCATTTGTGGGATTTGGTGAAAGAGGGAATTGCTGTGTGATCTCCTTCTGCCCTCGTAGCCAGCCACGCATGGTTGGTCAGGGACTTTGCATAGGAATCTGTCCAGCTGGTTCTTGAAGTTATTCAGGTCGGTGTGCTGGAGTTTCCTCACTTCTTTTGGTAGGGCATTGAAAAGCTTTGGGCCTCGTATTCTGAGGGTATTTTCCATCCTCGTTTTCATGGCCCCCTGCCCCACCACAGCTGGGACAGTACAAAATCTGCCTCTTCTCTCATTTCATTTTGTTTCTATTTCATTTCTAAGGTTAGGGACAGAGCCGTCAAGTATTTTCCATATGTACAGTATATTATTGTGTACCGCTCGCGCCTTCTTTCGAGAGAGTAGAGTTTCAGTGATTGTAGTCGAGACCAGTAGTCTTCACCTTCCGTTTCCTCTATCTTAGAGGTAAAAATCCTTTGTATAGCTTCAATGTTCGCAATGTCTCGTTTACTGTATGGGCTTGTGAATACTGAGCAATACTCAATTATTGGTAGGACTAGACTCTTCCATAATTTGAGCATGATGTTTTCTTTTCTGTTGCGGAAGCTCCTCCAGATGATTCCCATTATTTTTCTAGCCGTTGTAATTTTGATGTTATAGTGCTCTCTGAATTCTGCATCCGATGACATTATTACTCCAAGATCCCTGACTTGTGGATTTGGTGTTATCTGTTTGGCTTGCAGAGTTTTGTACCGTTTTTTCTATAGCTCCTTGTTATTACCATATCTTAGAAGTTGGAATTTTTCTTCGTTGAACTTCATATTGTTGTCTTCTGCACACTGGAATAATGTTTGAATGTCGTTTTGTAATTTTCTATGTCACCTTCGTTCAATATTTCCTTGCATATCTTTGTGTCGTCTGCGAAACATGATACAATACTGTCATTGATATCTGCATCAATATCTGCAATCATTCGTATGAACAGCAAGGGAGCTAATACTGTCCCTTGTGGGACAGAGCTCTCTACTTCCGAGACTTCCAATTTGACTCCATTTACCACCGCTCTTTGTGATTAAATATCCATCTTCCTAGCTTTCCAGTAATTCTTGTATTCTTAAGTTTGTGATATATATATATATATATATATATATATATATATATATATATATATAATATATATATATATATAAACTTAATCATAACTACCACTGAAATGATATACTTATCTTTTAATTCTTCTGAGAGCCCAGTAAAGACTAAAGCTTAAGGGCAAAATTAACTAAAAAAAATATCAGTAGTCCAATGGGCAACTATATATTCTGTGTTAAAATGAATGTCATACCGTAAAAATTGTTTTGTTTTACAAGGTGTTCATAAAGCCATGCAAGCAAATGAATATAGTGAATTGTATATGCATATTCACTCGCGTGACTTTATGAACACCCGTTAATACTTATTTTTATTAATAAAGATTCATTTGTTCGTTTTTATCTTTGTTCAGATTGAGTGAAAACCTTCATAGGATTGCAATTTTATGTCAATCCTTTTACAGCATTTAAGGTCACACGTAAGACCTTTTAAATACCCTGAAGTCTCTGCGTTGATTAAGGTATATTATGATTACCTTTTGTGTCCAGAAACGACGACAACAACAATACAACTTGTGATGCTGAACAACATACTGGTTAGCTGTTAACATCTTAAGTAATCTCCTAATATAGTTCTTTAAAAATTCTTCATCGCTTCTATTGCATCGTCTTCTTTTTTCTCTGTATGGTTCTCAATTAGACCCTGTATGACGCAATCTATGCTCTCCAGTTTGTCATTTATTATTTTTCTGATGTTGTTATATTTGCAGTTTCTTATTTTTCAATCATTCTCTTTCTCTTGCGGAACATTGACGTATTTTATCTCTCAAACCTGTTTTTGTTTCTTGTATTTTTTGGGGGACATGTTTTTTCCCCAATATATATATATATATATATATATATATATATATAATATATATATATATATATACGAAGACCAGGGTAAGAGTCCTGAATATTTATTTCAAACGTTTCGAGTTTCAACCAGTATACTCCCCCCGTATACAAACGTTATGTGGACAATTGCTTTCTTATATTCCAGAGTAAGGATCAAGCGCTCGCGTTTTTAAACTGTTAATGGCTATCACCCCAACATAAAAAGTCAGCCATGAAATGGAAAATGGCAGAAACGTATCATTCCTTCACGTTTGCTTCAGTAACGCGGAATCCTGAATGCTTCTCAACTACCGTCTAAAGAAAAGGAAAATAAAAAAGACAACCCTTCTCGGAACCAATTATTTTAGCACAATAGTGCCTTTTTTAAAATGTCAAGCACCAAATGCAGACACATAAAGCTTATCACATTTATTTGGACAGGACTTCTTTTCATTGCGAGATGAATTATTTACAACAATTCCTCAATTATAATGTACGAGTATATCCGTCAGACCTCTTTGAAAGCTGCATTAATGAATATCTACGTAATATCTTTCAGCCAAAACACCTTATTCACGATATTCCAAAGTTGGATATGTAAATCAAACCCTCCTTTCTTGGATATGTAATTGCTAAAATGAACAGACTTGTTAAAGACGTATTGTAGGGTTCGTTCCCCTCAGTGTAATTTTAAGTTAATAAATATTAACTCTTCCCTCTTACAATTTTCGTTGTCACAAAGGGCGGCTCTCTATCCTGATGAGGTCCTTTGCTGTATAGCGTTACTCGTGTGTGCAGACTGAAACACCTGCTACATGGACCAAACTGCTCTTCAACTTAAACAGACTATAACTAAACAAAAGGGAGTCTCCCATCGGTCAGACTGCCCTTTATCTAACCCAAAGCACTCACTTCTCCGGAACCGTAGTAATCAGCCTGGCCACAGAATAAATATTAATCAGTTCTCCATTTTGTGATCTCACTAATTTGATACTGACAAGAAATTCACAGAAGACTCGTATGTAAAAATATCTTAACCTTTCTTTAAATAGAGAAAATCTACCAGTTAAATTATTTACTGCATAATATTTACACAACCAACCAAACAATCAACCAACACACAATTCTAATCCCTTCCTGTTTTGTCTCCTCTTCAATCCCAGAGAGGATGTAAACGTAAGGTAATATTTTAATTAATAGCCATTGTTTACATATTGTGATTCAAACTTGCTTTTTTCAGTCAATTAATTATTTATTTATTGTGAAGAATAATCCGACTAAAGCAGGCAACATCTGCCACTCATTTCCTCACGATGTCGGGACGAGTATACCCCATATATACACCCCAGTATATTCCGAGCCTCAGAATTAACAGAGTGAGTAACCTGCCCAACCCAATCCAGGCGCCAGCGACCGGGAGCGAACCCAGAGCCTCACTCACCGCTCAGAGTCCGCCACCGAAACTACTGAGCTGCAGGGAGTCCCAATGGTCCTTGATACCTAAATTAATAATTTTTTTATCTTTCTTTTTCAACCGGCTTTCCTCTGTTTTATTTTTAGTTTATTTCATTTTTGAGTGCGATGATCCCCGCAACAGTCCGAAATGTCTCACAAAAACAAAAACAAAAAGTGTTCAAGACTCTTACCTTGATCCTCTTATTCCTCATAAAGATGTTTCCCCTAAGAAAGACTGTCACTAACATATATATATATATATATATATATATATATATATATATATATATATATATATATATATATATATATACAGGGCGTCCCAAAAAAATGTATACACACTTTAAATACTTATAAAGGCAGTGTTTATTAAAATACATTTCATTTTCAAAATGTAATAGAACTACAGACATTATTTAATTGTTTTGTCAACGCCTGTTTTTCAAACTGACGTCCGTTCTGGTCCAGGCCTGCTGATGAACGCGAAGCAATGGAATCGCAAACATCACGAAACATTTCGTCTGGTATTTGTGTGCATTCTCGTTCAATGGCTGCTCTCAATTCAGCGACTGTTGCAGTTTTATGCGTAGACTTTGTCTTTTAAGTATCCCCATAAAAAAAAGTCTAGTGGGGTGAGGTCTGGTGAACGCGGAGGGTATTCTACTACGAAACCCTTCGTCCAATCCACATCCACATCGTGCCAAGTACCACTCGCAATACTCCACTCTTCGGTCCGGATCATCATCTTCATTAATAGCATGGACTAATCTTAGAATGTAACTTTTCCATTGACAGCGCTTCAAAATGCGTTGGACAGACGATTCTGAAATTCCTACCTCACGACTCGCTTGCCGCACAGATTTTCTTGGACTTTGGTGATACGTTTCCAGTACTCTTTCTTGCTTTGTGGGGCTTGTCGATGTCCGTGGTCTTCCGGAACGCTTCTTGTGGACATTCTGAACAGTTCCATCGGCTTCAAACTTATCTCTAATTCGAGTGATGGTAAGTCGCGTTGGTGGATCTGTTTAAAACTCCCTCCTAAACTGTCTTTGCACTTCAACTGCGTTTTCACACTTCCAGTAGCATTTTAGAATGAATTTCCTTTGTTCAAAGCTTAGTCTGACTGCCATTATTAATTCTAATGGGTTTAACTTGGAAAGAAAGAAACATCAATTGAGCTATCAGCTGTTAAAGTGTGTATACATTTTTTTGGGACGCCCTGTATATATATATATATGAAAATGAAAACGTTTATTGGTAGACTATAGTCCATATGACAAATATTATTAATACAATGACAGTTCACGTACTAAGGATAAAAATATATACAATTGATTAGAAATAATACAGTAATATCAAAGTTAAGTGGAGCTACAGACAGACGTTTTCGTACCAAGAATTCCATAGCTTAGACTCTTAGAGGATAAACGGCAGGACTCATGGATAGCTTGGATAATCGGGTTGATTGATTTTTTAATTCTTTGCATTAAACTGTATTGAGCACGTCTTGTTACCTCCGGGAAGCTCGGGACATTGCGGGTAGCAAACATTTGCGAAGCTGAGCATCTCGGGGGTAATTTATGTAAGAGTCTAAAAGACCTGTTGTACAGCAAATTTAGAGTTGTGACAGAACCTTTTTTATAATTCACCCAGAGTTGCTGTCCGTATATATTACTGCAGAAAGTACGAAAGAGAGTGTCTTTAGCTTCACTTGTATAGAACCGAAAGTTCCTTATAGTCATATTCGCTTAGCACAAAGGCTTCGAGATTGTTTTCTTATATCCGAGTCATCACTCAAGGAGCTGGTAATAGTTTGACTCAAATACTTAAACTTATATATATATATATATATATATATATATATATATATATATATATATATATATATACTTAAAAAAAATATATATATATATATATATACTTAAAAAATATATATATATATATTTGAAAATTTGAAGGGTTTGAAATATTGAATCAAGTCTGAGAAGCTTATAATTCTCGAAGGAATTTCTGTCCAGATATATTCTACGAACAAATAAATATATCACTTTATATATATATATATATATATATATATATATATATATATATATATATATATATATATATATATATATATATATGATCAAGTAAAGATAAGCACCCCTAGCCTTCTTTAATTAGCCTTATAAGGCTAACTAACGAAAATATCACGACCTAACCTAACCAATCGTCAAGGGCGTACGGTTGACTTAACGATTGGTTAGGTTAGGTCGTGATATTTTCGTTAGTTAGCCTTATAAGGCTAATTAAAGAAGGCTGGGGGTGCTTATCTTTACTTGATCATATATATATATATATATATATATATATATATATATAATATATATATGGACATTTGTGGAGAGGATGTCCACAAATTATCTTCACAAGTTCAGTTGAAATTGAATTGAATTTTAAAAAATAATTTATGGGCACCCTGTGTATATATATATATATATATATATATATATATATCGTAAATCTTAAAGCGAGGCTTCTATTTATTTAGTGTTAGAGTTACGTACTAGAGTCTCGTATTTTTGGTTTACAAGCAAAATTCTGTGTTTTCATCTGTATAGTTAGCGAGACGTCAACATGCTGTAACAATACTGTATTTTAAAGTTTTTTTTTTTTTTTGTACTTAACTGTACAAGGACGTATTTGCGAAGCATTTTCTCCTACGAGCTTTTGATTAAGGTTTTCTCTTGTTGAAGTCATTACGAGTTGTATGAAAGCATTCATGAAATATTTAGAATTAACTGTTGTTGTTATAATGAGGTTTGAATACAGTCGTTGCATTTGATGGTCCTTCGTTCTCAACGGTTGTTGTTGATAACGATAATGATCTGTTTACTCGAAATGTTTGTTGCAAACTATTTTCTTGTTTAAATAGTGCGCAATTTTGCCAGTTAATGAAATGCAAGAATGCAATATGTATATATACACTATATATATATATATACACACAATATATATATATATATATATATATATATATATATATATATATATATATATATATATATATATATATATATACACACACCGGGTGAGTCAAAAGTCCGGACACAGACCACTTCAAGCAACGCATTACAGAAGCCTGTGCTGCAATCCAGCCCGATGTCCTGGAAAGAGTACAGGTCGAGTGAGGGTAACCAGAGTCCAGAAATGTCTGGAAGTGAAAGGAGAACATATAGAGCACATCTTATAACATTACTTGTAGCACATGTCTTTTTACAATAAAAGTTTCCAATCATTCCTATGTTTCCGGACTTTTGACTCACCCGGTGTGTGTGTGTATATATATATATATATATATATATATTATATATATATATATATATATATTGTGTATATATATATATAGTGTATATATACATATAGTGTATATATACATATTGCATTCTTGCATTTCATTAACTGGCAAAATTGCGCACTATTTAAACAAGAAAATAGTTTGCAACAAACATTTCGAGTAATGATAATGATCTGTTTACTCGAAATGTTTGTTGCAAACTATTTTCTTGTTTAAATAGTGCGCAATTTTGCCAGTTAATGAAATGCAAGAATGTAATATGTATATATACACTATATATATACACACACACACAATATATATATATATACACACACACCGGGTGAGTCAAAAGTCCGGAAACATAGGAATGATTGGAAACTTTTATTGTAAAAAGACATGTGCTACAAGTAATGTTATAAGATGTGCTCTATATGTTCTCCTTTCACTTCCAGACATTTCTGGACTCTGGTTACCCTCACTCGACCTGTACTCTTTCCAGGACATCGGGCTGGATTGCAGCACAGGCTTCTGTAATGCGTTGCTTGAAGTGGTCTGTGTCCCAGATCTTCAGACCATACACAATGGCTTTGAGTTGTCCCCAGAAGTAAAAGTCCAGCGGTGTTAGGTCAGGGGAACGGGGAGGCTACTCCACTGGACCACGACGACCAAGCCAACACCCTGGAAATTATTGCAATAACAATCTCCAATTATTTCCTATGTTTCCGGACTTTTGACTCACCCTGTATGTATGTATATATATATATATATATATATATATATATATATATATATAGGGTGAACCAAAAGTAGGTGGACAGTAAATGATAACGTTTATTTTGAGAATACATATTTAATTTTTTTGTATACTATAATACAAAATAAAATTTAAATAAATTTAGTTATAATATTTAATATAATATAACACAAACACCATAGTTATAATGAACACCATAGTTATAATATAATATAACACAAACCGTATTCAACCTACTGTCCACCTACTTTTGGTTCACCGTGTATATATATATATATATATATATATATATCAGTGGCAACTCGTGACATTTTTGTTCAGGCATGCAATGTTATGGAATGGAAGAAAAACATCCGCCTAACCCTCTTGCCCAAACTTTGCATATTGTTTACATAGAACTTAGCAAGTTAAAGGTGTTTTACAAACTTTTGGGGACCTCTTTGAAGGAAAGTTCATTTAATGTTAGGCTTAAATATGCGAACAAAAAATTAGACATATTTATATATAGTAGTTACCGAATTGATCTAAAGAAAAAGATACAAATTTAAAATTTACCTTAAATAATTGTGAAGCATTATTTGAATTGAAATTCTGCTCTCCTAGTTTTCCTGCAAAATTCTTCGATGACCAAATTGTAAAAGTACTCTCGATTCTCCATAAGCTTCTTGAGGAAATTTTTTTCAATTGAAATTAAGGCAAGATTAGATAGCCTTTCTTCACTTTGGGAACTCCGTAAATAACTTTTAATTCTTTTAAGCGCAGAAAATGATCGCTCAACACTTGCTGTCGATATTGGTATAGTTAGAATCAAATTCGTCAATTTATATATTTCCTTAAGACCTTTGTGCATTTCGCTTTCCAGTAGATATTTTAGGAGCTCAGCAACATTCTTTTTGGCAAAAGATTTGTGCGAATATAAAACACACAATTCAGAACGGAGACGAGGAAACTCAAAAAATGAATTGTAGCTTCTTTTCAAAGATTCAAAAGCTCTCTCTGGGAAAGTAACATCATAGAACTCAAATTTTTTGCAATCTAAAAGCTCAATGAATTCCAATTTTTCCATTGAACTGAAACGCTCTTTCATTTGAAGAAGTATATTATCGAATATTTCATGAAATAGTTGACTATATTTCTCTTGTGGAGAAAGACTCTGTTTCCTTTTACATACAGGTTCACCACATCTTTCTGTTATCAAGTCCCACATATCTGCAAATTTTGTATCCCTTATTTGTTTGATTTTTTTCATAGTGCTTTCAACGGTGATTGAGCTATACACAATATCCATAGATTTTGTTTGCAGCACATTAAATAGATATTCAGTAAAAGGAAAAATTGAAGAAAATACTTCTAATAAAAAATTTAAATCGAAAGTATCGATACCAGCAAGCAATCCGCGTGCACTATTTTTTGTTTTTTCATCAAATTTCTTTGGGTTTTCAAGAATGCTTTTTAAAAGATCTATTATATCTTCTTTATTTTCCTTAACTCTTTCAACTAGACGAGATGAATAGTTCCACCGCGTTGGAGCCAGTTTAGGGAAACGCTTTCCAACAACTTTGTCAAGCATTGAAGTTCGCTTAGTTGAACTGCTGAAAAATGATGACAAACTTCCTAATACTGAAAAAAAATTATTACATTCGGAAATTTCAGCGACAGCTTGGGATAAAACAAGGTTAAGTTTATGGGCGTAGCAGTGAAGAAAAATAGCCTCTGGTACAGTTTCTCTAATCTTTGTTTGTACTCCATTAAGATCGCTCCCCATAACAGCAGCACCGTCGTAGGTTTGAGCAACTAATTTTTTCAAACAGCCCAGTTCACCTAGTTGCCTTATAGATAAATCAGAAATCGCTCCTGCACTTCTATCATTGCTGACGTCATTGAATTTTATAAATCGTTCACAAATCTCTCCATGTTTATTAACATAACGAACAACAGTAGAGAGTTGAGAAAAACAGCTGACATCAGATGTTTCATCTAATAAAATCGCCACATACATGCAGTCGATAAGCTCACGTTTTATTTGTTCTAACATAACTGCACTAATAGATTGAATTATGTCATTCTGAATAGCAGATGATGTTCCCTTAAAAACAGTCGCAGTTTTTAAATGGTTTTGAAGCTTTTCATCGAATTCTCCCATACAAAATACCAATTCAATATAGTTACCCTATTGTCAGCGTTTTCTTCTTCATTGTGACCGCGAAATGCTAATTCTTGCATACCTAAAAAACATGTTATCCTAATCAAACGTTTCAAAATTTCTCGATTCTTATTAACTTCTTCGTTATGTCTGGAAATGGCAACTGATTTCTGCTTGTCGAGTATTAAATCAATTCTTTCTGACTTTCCAAATGTTTTAAGATCAACAAATGCATTTATGTGAGCAAGAGATTTTTCATGGCGAGAAATTGCAGTATGTAAATTGTTTAAATCGTCGTATCCACGACTAACAGAATTCCACACAGAGTTATCTCTTGAAAATAGGAAACACGACCAACAGTACAATTTGTTATTTGAAATATTTCCACATAACCAGGGAACATCATCATACAGCTTAGGATTAAATTTCCTAGTGAAGCCTTTATTTTCTTTGCTTAAATTCAAATGTGGAATCGGTCTGCCATTATTCAATATGCGCTTTTTCTCATCAAAAGAGAGTGAGTAAAATCTTCTAGTCTTCAATTGATTAAACACATCGTCAGTCATTATGGGCACTACAATGCTATAATTTATTTAACTGATTATCCAAAATAATTAAAGCACAAAAGGGAACACCGAACACAAGTGGATGCTTGCGGCGGTGGTACTGGAAAGAAGCCTTGTCAGAATTGCCAGATGTTACTTTTTGGTGAATGCACCTATAAAACTGAATGCATGCCGTATTATTTTCATTAATTAAAAAAAATCAGAACAAAGCTTTTTAATTATTTTTAGTAAAAATATTAAGTAAATTTTCTAAGCATATTTTAAAACATATTGCCTTTTGAATTTAGCTATGAGGCTCAAAAAAAAATCTTATGGATAGTGAGAAGTCTCCTTAAAAAATTGCCCAAGGCAAGGCGGTGTAAACAAAATCATGTCTTATTTCACTAGACAATTAAGAACATTTTTCTGTACCCAGACTGAATTAGTGAATGCTTTAGCTACAAGTATTTCGATCTGTGTACAGAAAAATGTTCTTAATTGTCTAATGAAATAAGACATAATTTTGTTTACACCGCCCAATAGCCAGTACATGCGTGATTGAAGCCTTAGACTATTTTTAGTTTCTGAAAATTATTTTTGTCAATTATAATCCTTACTTAGATCTGAAAAGAGAACATATTTAACACATGCATTGCATGCGTTGCATTCATTAAGAAATCGCCACTGATATATATATATATATATATATATTAATTTTATAATCTGTGATTACAGCTTAAGTGGAAATAAGATGAGAAGTTTAAAATTTTTTTCACAAGTGTTGTCATTCTGCCCACACGCCCATTTTCAAATAGGGGTGTGTGGTGGAGGGGGTCACTGTACTGACAAGGCTTCCGTACGTAGTTCATCATATATGTATATGTACTGTGTAGCGATTACATCACACTTAGTGTCCAGTTATCGAATTTGGTCGTACGGTACTTTTAAACCTTTTCTTCTGCTATCATTAATTCTTTCGTGTATACGCTCTGCTCTTGTGAGCCATACTACTACTACTACTACTACTACTACTCTTATCACTACTATTGTTTTCGTTCGCCTTCTTCTCTTTATAAGGTTTCTAAGTAATACGAAGGAAAGTTGATGAAATGATTTTTTTTATCGGAAAACAAAAATTTTATAACTTTGTAGTTATTCAAACTTAGGTTCATAACATGAATTCGTTAGTAAATAAAGAGCAGAGACTCTCATGTATCCATATAAACAGAGAATGCGCGCGTCACAGCAGGTTACAGTACGTCAAAGTAGGTTAGAGTAATAAGCCAGACAGCTTGAAAGAAGCTTCCATGAATTAAGAGACAGGAAATAAAATAAATCTTTGTTTTCCATTTTCACATTTCTCTCTCTCTCTCTCTCTCTCTCTCTCTCTCTCTCTCTCTCTCTCTCTATATATATATATATATATATATATATATATATATATATATATATATATATATATATATATATATATATATAAAATCGGTCTAAAAAGGGTTTCCCTTTTCTAAGAAAGATAAGTAGCGGAAAAGAAGAGTTTTAAAGTTAGAAATGATGTAGGTGAATGGAAAAACATTCTGTCGAAGAAAGTTCCACAGGGTAACTACCCGAAGGAATTTTGATAAACGGTTCGGCAATTGGGTAGCTGTTTAGTTGAAGTATTTGTTCTCGCAGATGGTTCCCATAAACCCGGGATAGGTACGGCGAGGCAGAACAATAATTAATGTGGAGTTTTTCTGATCATTTACCATGAAATTATTTGTAAAAATGTTTCTTCGTAACTGTAAAATGTGAAATTTAATGGTAATGAAACTATTCGTAATTGTTTTCATGGCTCTGTTTTTTATTACATTAAGGTGACGACACCGTACCAAACCCACGGGGGAAGAACGCGTGACTTTTATAAACTGTAGCCATCTGCTCATCAGTAAAGTAATGCCTGGCCTTATGAAGGAGACCACGCTTTATTTTTGGGCTATTAAAGTGACGAAAGGAGTCCAGGGAAGATTGTAGTTGATCGTGAGACCTAAAATTTCAATGCTGGGAGAGAATGGAATATTTGTTTGATTGAAAATTATGTTTGATAGGGATAACTAGGTCTATTACTGAATAATACGCATTTTGTTTTGGCTGCAATAAAAGAAACCATACTGTTTGATCCTTATTCAGCCATAGTGGAGAGATCAGAATTTAAAGAACTAAAGATAATCTGTTTCAAATCTACAAGTTTTGCTCCTGAAACTGATACTTGAAGTATGAATGAACTGTTGAGAGTTGAGTCATCTGCATTAAAGTGGTTATAAAATTAACCGTGGCAAGAAGAAGATCAATGATATGGAGAAAGATCCCAGAGGAACGTCAGAGCTAATAGGATAGTAGTCAGAGTTGAGCCTAACACTAGATAGATGCCACGACCGAAGAGAAAAGATGAAAGAAAAGAAGTAAGGGGAGAGAAGCCATAGAAAGGAAGTCTGGAAGAAGGGAACGATGTAAAACTCTTTCAAATGCTTTGGATATGTCTAAGATTATTGTGTGCTTATCCGTGTTTGTTTATTGTCTGATGGACTGTGTGCATGAAGAATGAAAGAATTTGACATAAAGCGCCATTGATTGAATACATACTGATGATTGTTGATAATGACAGTAATGACAGAAGTTAATGAAATAGGCCTGTGGTTTAAGGGATATGACTGGTTTCCCTTTTTAGGGATTGGGTGGATGTTGGCTCGTTTCTAGGAAGAGGAGACCATAAACGTAGGGAAAGATAAGCGAAAGAGTTTGGATAGAACAAAAGCAGGCTCAGTTGTTCATTTGAGCATTTTCTGAGAACAACCGAAGGAATCTCATCTGCACCTGAAGTTTTATCAATTTTAACGAAATCAAAAACTTTTTTACATCTTCAGTTTTAATTATTAATCCTGAAATCAGTGGAGGCTCCAAGTCCAGCAGAGGAATTCCACGATTGTCATCATTTAGAGTCGAGCTTGAAGGAGAAATCTGAGCAGAAGATTGGCCTTCTCTCGAGAGTTAGAAATCAATTAGGTTAGGCTGAGAACAGGACTTCTACTGAATGGATTCTTGGATCTCGCCAAATAGTAAAATATCAAGATAAATTAATCTAAAAGCTTTAGAAATTAAGCTATTTATACCTTAATAGAAGCAATAAACTAAAATTTACATAATTAATACGACAAAGTTTCATACTCACTCAAAAACTATGGCACACATCAAAGAGAATTCTTCCAATGCCACTGCCAGCCAGAATTACGAGAACAACAAACGTCCTAGCATCACATTTACTTTTAACATTGAAACAGAATTCCATCCTGTTCTTAGACATTTGCATAACTCGTAAAAACAACCGGTTTTTAATGCCACTATATCGTAAACCAACATTTACAGACCTGTGCTTCAGGTTTGACTCGTTTGCCGCATTGAAATACAAACGTAATTTGGTCTTCACTTTACTGAATCATTCGTACGAAATTTATTCCAGTTATCAATCTTTACATTCCGAACTTAAATTTCTTAAAATGGTCCCAAATGGTGATGGTCTTCCATTGAGACTTATTGAAAACTCCATAAATAAACACTTAAATTCTGAATGTAGCAATAAATTAAGCGGAATTGTCGCTACTGTGCGAAGGAAAACCATTAATTTTAAATCACCTTATTATGGGTTACATAGTATTAAAAAAAAAAAAAAATCATCCAACTGGTTAATAGAGTGTATTCTTAGAGTCAAACGGACTGTATTCTTACTCTTAGAGGAAGATTAAACTCGTTTTATCAAATTTAAAAATAGATTACCGAATTCTTTATGCTCAACAGTCGTATATAGTTATCTTTGTGGCGATTGTATATTGTCCTATATTGGTGCAACCTCTCATCAACTGCACATACTTATTAATGAGTATAAAAACCTCAGAACATGTACAGACAACAGACTAAATAATCCTTCATTTTCCATTAAAAGAAATCATGCTCACAATAATGACTCATATTAAATCAGACAACTTTTCAATCATTAATACATTAGATGAGCTGGATTTGCCACAATTAGAACAAAAGCAGTTTCCAGAAATAAATCTAGTCTTCATGAATATACGCTTCCCATAACCTTAATATTTGTGATACATTAAACAACCGAATACTAATTGTACACTTTAAACCTTGTCCGTCGTGTCTGAGTATGAGTGATACTAAATGAACTCTGATGAAGAGTATTTAAAGAGTATATTAATAGGCCTGTTTTTGGTCTGTAGTGAACCACTTAATCTACTTTCGATCTACTTTTGAGCTAGTAACGGTGTTCTCCTAAAATACTTCATTATTTTCATTTATTCTCTCAATTTTAAAGTAGACATAGTGGACAGAATTCAGAATGTAGTTCTACTTCTAACCCTTCACATTAGAATTTTTATGGACCTTTCAATTTAGTTTACTGCTGTTCAATAGAGTACAAACATTTTAATGTCCAAAATTGTCTTTGCAATGGATTTGACGAAGTATACTTCAGTTTTTAAGTTTTAATGTTTTTAAAGGTTTAATATGTGTCAATTAACGTGTATAAATGTCAAACACCATATCATCGGCATAAACTAAGTTATTTATCCTTGTGTTATCTATACAACATCCCACTGTTGCCTCATTAAGTGAAGCAATTAATCCGTCAATATATACCGTACATTAAACAGCATAGGGGGAAAGCAAGGAGCCTTATCTCACCCCGTAAGAGGAGCCAAAACACTCGGAGCACATTGCCCCACCTAACAGTGAAAGATTGGTGGGAATACCAAAATTTCAATATGTTTAATATGTACATGGGAACCTTCCTGTCTTCTAGTTTTTTAAATAAAATATTGTGGTTCACCCTATCATATGCCTTACTTATATCTAGGGAACAGCTATAAATAGTTGAATTACTGTGAATGTATTTAGATATTGTTTCTTTAAGTACATAGACAGAGGTCAGTTGAGTGGGACCTTTTAAAACCAAACTGATTAGATGTCCATAAGAAATCAATTAATCGGAGTAGCAAGAGTTTTTCTAGTAGTTTCGAGAAGCAGGAAGCGACAGCAATAGGCCTGTAATTATTGCTGGACAGAATGTCTCTGTACTTATTTTTGACCAGGGGCAAGATATATACCCCCATGAACTCTGCAGGGATATAGCTATGAGCAAGCATGGCTGATAGGAGCAATGATATATGCAGACATACTACGTCATTGGCATATTTTAAATGCTCATTCGATAGGTCATCTACTCCTGACGCAGAACCAGTCTTTAACTCTTTAATTAACCTCTTTACTTCAGAAAATGCTATCAAAGTATTTTCCCTTGTCCCTCCCACAGTCGTTTCGCTGCAATCTATCTTAAGATTATCCCTACTCACACTGTTAAGAATGTTAGAGTAGTGGTTTTTCCACAGCTTTGCAATTTCATCCTCCCCCGACACCCCATCGATTGTCGGAGGGGACATTTTTGACATCCGTTTGATTCTTAACAAATTTCCAAAATTTGTTATTATCGCTATTTATGCGAGCTTCACGGGCTTTTGATGCTCGAATAGACTCTTCTTCCTGTTTACATCGCCTTATGGCCGCCTTATACTGCCCCTTACTTCTACACATATTCATGTATACTGGTCCTAATCTGGGTCTACCATGAAAACACCACAAGTCATAGGCGTCTTTCGATTCCCTCTTCAGGGGGGCAATAAAATCATTCCATCCAGGAATAATCTTAGTATGATAGTTGTAAGATTTAATCAGGGGGCTTCCTGCTTCTCTTAACAAGGATATTATCTTACTATAATACCTATCTATGAGTTTACAGTGAGAATTACTTGAACAAGGATTACTACAGGCAAGATGCAAAATTTCATTATTAAAGAGGTGACTTGTTCTGTCTTTGTATTCTATTCTCTGTTGCATATTAACATTGGACCAATCGACGCGATTGTTCTTACCTACTGAGTTCTTGTTAAGTCGTGTTGCGCATAAATTGGTAAAGTTAATTAATATTTCTAATGGTTTATGATAAAAAAGAAGGAAATCATGCAGAATATGACCCTAACAATATATATATCGGGTGGGCAAAAAAAAAGGGAGACCTCGAACTTTGGCTGTAAAATCCAACGTTATGGTCAGATTTCAATATTGTTTTCACACCCCACAACTAAGTAAATTTCCTATACGGTGAGCGGATTTCAAAGAAAACTTATGAAAATTACGGATTTATTGAACATTTCTTTATGCCACTGGAAATTCTCCATTTACACTACTACGGGGCTCCAATAAACCTTAGGCCCCCCCGCCCATGGCCTAAACCATTAGAGGTACAGTAAAACTAAACATACCTTACAAAAGAGAATTTAATCCTGCATTTAATGAGAAACAATTAAAACTTGGTGTTCCCGCCATTGGCTTCCAAGACAGCCTGAATTCGCTTTGGGTAGCTTGCCAAAAGTGCGTGAATAAATCTTGATCGTGACGCAAATTTGCTAAAACAGTTTCAATGTGTTGCGTCATTGTATCCTTCGAAAATCGATTTGCTACAGGTTCTTGAAACAAGAGACATTCAACCTTGTCCTTTATAACTGATCAAATGTGTTTACAGACGTTCAGGTCAGGAGAATTTCTTGGCCATTCTTCATTTCCAAAGAAATCGATCTCATGGTTCCGCAACAACTGTTGAGTGGCTAATGCCTTAAAGCAGGGGGCCTTATCGTGCAGAAGTGTGACCTGATCGACATCCATAACATTGTTTGGGTTTCTTAGAAAAGGAATGACATGCTGGGATAGAATAATATCACGAAAATACTGTCCATCCCAACTCTGACCGTTTGGCTTCAGCGCCCACATGAGCTTCTTTGCAGTGAACAAAACAAACACACCAACACAGTCTGGACTTTTTAATAATTCGCGATAATGTTCATTGTCATCGATTTCATCTGGTGTTGTGGCCCATACTCGATCATTTTGGTAGTTAGGCCGACGTGTTACGTAAACAAAAAATTCATCGGAGACAGCTAAATGCATGAAATCATCCACATCCCAATCTTCAAGATAATGGGCAAACCACATTCTGTCATCGATGTTAAGTTGAGTTTTTCTTGGCTTTGGAAGTTCATGCCAAGGCTTTAAACCTTGCCTATGACGGTACAGTCGAATGATCTCACCACTAACGATCTTTCCTCTCAACACTTCGATCTCTCTAGAAAGTTTAGCACAGCTGTTTTCCGCTTACGCGTACCTCTTTCAATGATGTCCTTTGTTTCCTGAGAGAGTGGCAAATTTGGGCGCCCAGATTTGGTTATATCCATTTCACATTCATCCAAAGTTTTATTCCAATTTCTTTTGACGAAGTCCTCACTTCTTCGCAACTTTTCGGCAACCCATGAATGTGTTATAAAGGTGGCTCCAGCATCACGAGCTTCCCGAAATGTTATTGCTTGTATGCGATCTATCACACGTTGCCTCTCCGAATAAACAAAATAAATAAAGAATTTTATATATTTTTATAATCACAAAACTATTTCGATATAAGTAAACATGTAAGCTGCAAATGGGGGGACTAAGGTTTTTTGGAACCCCTTACTGCATTGTCGGGTCGGCAAAAAAAAAGGGAGACCTTTTAAATCCTTCATATCTCGGCAAATACGATACATACTGTAGAACCATGAAATTTTAGTATGTTAGTACTAGCTAATTTTATGGTTTGTATGCATCTTTTAGCATTTTATCTGAGAAATTGGATTTATGGCGAATATTCCAGAAAAATCTCGCTAATTATAGGTTCAAGTTGATATATAATTAAAGCAATTTTAATTAACTTAAGCCAACTGCAGGAGGTTTGGAAAAGCTTCTCAAGAAAATCGATAAAACGGGAGATATCAAAGGAATACCAGGTAGCGGTATTAAATTTGGCCACCAAACAGTCCTGATTTAAATCCTGTCGATTACAACCTTTGGGAAAATTTGTCACAGAGAATTTATCGGGTCAAATTAAGGGAGCACCGACAATTCAGCGCAGGACAATTCAGCGCCGACAATTCAGCGCAAAGACAATTCAGCGCAAGACAATTCAGCGCCGACAATTCAGCGCAAGTCAGTACAGTTAAAAGTTTAGTTAAAAATAATAAAAATAAATCGCAATAAATAAAAAAGAGAAAAATTTGTATATTTATATATATGCTAAATTGGGTCTGTATCGAAGGAGTGACATTTCAAAGGAGTGACATAACAAAGGAGTGACATAAATACCGTAACGAAGGAGTGACATAACGAAGGAGTGACAAATCGGAGATAAAATTCAAAGGAGTATAATTATTAAAATTTTATTTAAAAAAACAAAATTTGTTAGAATTGTTAAAATTAAGATTTTATTTCAAAAACTAGAAACCTAACCTAACCTAACCTAACCTAACAGTTGCAAGCCTCTCTTCCCTCTGGATTTGTTCTTTCTTCTTTGTTGGTATTTTCGCGCTGAATTATCTTGCGCTGAATTGTCTTTGCGCTGAATTGTCTTGGCTGAATTGTCGGCGCTGAATTGTCGGCGCTGAATTGTCCTGCGCTGATTTGTCGGGTCACGCAAATTAAGAAATGTCGCTCACTTACGACAGCTTCTTCTGGAAAAATGGGATGAGCTACCACAAGAACAAATCAATAAAGCCATAGATGAGTTCTGTCCTAGCCTGAAAAAAGTTGTAGAAGTTCGTGGTAAACAGATCGAGCAGTTTTTTTAACATCAAGGTAGCACCATATGTGAGTACTTTGTAACTTTTTATGCACATACAATGCAGTAGTAGTGTAAATGGAGAATTTCCAGTGGCATAAAGAAGTGTTCAATAAATCCGTAATTTTCACTAGTTTTCTTTGAAATCCACTCACCTTATAGGAAATTTACTTAGTTCTGGGGTGTGAAAAAAATATTGAAATCTGACCATAACTTTGAATTTTACAGCCAAAGTTCGAGGTCTCCCTTTTTTTTTGCCCACCCGATATATATATAAAACCTTTGGTTAGCTTCCGCCCGAATTGTTCATTCTGACGAAGGTCAAGCTTTTCACTCCACCTTAGACCTACAGTTTAACGTGGAATCCCAGCGTCTTAACCACTAGGCCACCTAGGGTACCCATTTATCTACCAACCATTTCTTTATTGTGTGGAAGGATGAACAGCTGGGTTTTGCTGCGCGCCGGTCTCGAACCCGGGGCCGATGGATTCGTAGTCAGCGACGCTAACTAACCACTACACCACCGAGGCGCATATACACACACTGTACATCCATAAAATTTAGTCTCACGACCAGCAAAGTAGCAATTTCATAAGAAATCTTACAATAAATTCAAAATCAAAATGGGTAAAGGCAGCAAGAACAGTATGTCTACCGACTTATCGCCAAAGAGGAGGAGCGAACGTCTAAACCCCTCCCACTAATATGCCACGAAGAGAAACCTCTTCAAAAGGATAAGTGATTTCAGGAAGGAAGGACTTCCCAGGAAGGACTTCTCGAAGTGCTTCGTCGCGACCGGACAATATATATAAAGAGATCACCGACCGGTAAAAAAGTTTCAATAAAGTCTGATAATGACTTTAATAATTTTCTAATGAAAGTAAATTTTGATCCAAATAACTTCATAGCCCCCGTCCCAACCCCGTCCCAACTAATTCAAACCCTCAGACCCCGTCCCAACCCTGTCCCAACTAATTCAAACCCTCACCCCGCAGGGCCACGCCAATAGATCTCCCAGTAGTACTAATTAATGATAATAATTAATGATAATCATGCGAGTATATTGTAATTTTATTACTACATATTTTAAAGTAAGAATTTATTATTGTCATTAGTTGGTCCATTGTTGTTATAGTTGGTGTATCTATAAATATTGTACTATTAATTGGTTAATATTCATTGATTGATGATATTAATTAATTAATTAATTAATTATTGATAAATAACTGATGATAAGAATACGAGTATATTCTACAGGGTGTCCCAAAAGTCTCCATACATAGGGAAAATTAGCACTTTTTAGCAAAATGTAACTTTATTTACAAAACATTCTCTACATGATTGCCATTTCTTTGTAAACACACACGGATGCGTCTCTCCCACTCATGGTGAACTCGTGTTAACACATTTGGTGTTATGGACGTAATTGCACTTCGAATGCGTTCCTTTAGAAGTTTAGGCGATCCATGTTCTGTATCTTTTCCTGGTACACCATGGCCCCGTGGAGTGGCCTCCGAGGTTCCCAGATCTCAGTCCACTTGATTTTTACCTGTGGGGGCACTTGAAGGCCATGGTGTACCAGGAAAAGATACAGAACATGGATCACCTAAAGGAACGCATTCGAAGTGCAATTACGTCCATAACACCAAATGTGTTAACACGAGTTCACCATGAGTGGGAGAGATGCATCCGTGTGTGTTTACAAAGAAATGGCAATCATGTAGAGAATGTTTTGTAAATAAAGTTACATTTTGCTAAAAAGTGCTAATTTTCCCTATGTATGGAGACTTTTGGGACACCCTGTACTATTAATTAGTTAATATTGACTGATTGGTGAAATTAATTAATTGTTGATAAATAGCTGATGACAATAATGCGAGTATTTTGTATTACTAATTGGCTATGATTGATTAATGATATTAATTAATTATTGATAAATAATTGATGATAATAATACGAGTATATTGTATTATCTTTATTTCGGCTATTGTGGTTGTGGTATTATATTTATTGCTATTATCATTACTTTGCTGCTGACCTACTTATTGAAATTTTAGAGTTGGCTAGCCATAAACTGTAACTGAATTTGTTTAATGAGCTTCTAAATGTTCAGTTTTCTGTGTGATCTAAATCACCGACATTCCAGTGATTTACTCCAAATTTACCATAAACTGCAACTGAGCCTGCCTGATGCAACTTATCAATTTTATTACTTACTCTTATTATTACTTGTCAATTTTTATCATTTACTATCATATTACTTATATTTATCATCATTATTTTATTAATTTATTATTACTATTGTTGTTATTACTTAGACTATTATTATTTTTATGATTCTATCATTTTCATTTGCTCATGCTACTCTTGGAAGATTTCAATCAATATATGATTCCCAAAGAGAAAGTGCCTTACTGTATACTTCATTTGTAACATCCTGCCAAAATTTTCCTTTCCTTTCAGCTTACCTAAAGTTTAATTGCTTTCTCTTCCTAGTCGAATTCTTAACTATGTCTCATACTTCCCTGAAAGACCTTCCAAGCCTTTTAGAACTGTTACGAGATAAACATGAAGGCGATGATGAATTCTTTAATCTCTTACATATTGTCACCGAGAGTGTTTATTACGATATAAATGACAGGTTCCGACCATCTGAATTTCAGTATTTTTATGATACTGACTCTGAACATAAGAAATACACCTGCTAATTTTGAAGAGCTTTTAAAATTCATTACAATTAATCGGAACACAATTCTCTATATCATAGTCCTCACGGAAATATACATAAAAGAAACAACTATAGACCTATACCCTTTGGGTGGGTATAAATGTTTTCAGACTTATCTTGACGGCAATAAAGGAGGGGGGTTTCAATTTACATACATAAATCCATTCCATGTACACAAATCACTGAGCTTGCATTAATGTCCGACTCTACTGAAACATGCACCTTAAATATAACCCTGGAAAATACTAATTTAAATGTAATTTGTATCTACCGGCCTGCAAATGGAGGTTTTATCCATTTCATGAAGAATATTGATCTTATTTCGAATTATAATAATAGAAAACAGCATAAAGCAATCTTCCTGGGCGACTTCATTTCTGATCTCTTCAAATGTAATAAACACAGAGACCCTAAAAAGCTCATAAGCAGAATGGTAGCATATGGCTTCTGCCCAGCCATTACGGCAGCTACACATGTTACGACTCCTATACAGCACTCAGCCTTAATAGACCATATATGGTGTAAAGGTCATCGAATCATACAGCCGGTATACTTCTGCTGGGGATCTTTGACCATTTCGGCTGTCTTAGCGTTAAATGAGGGTCATAAAATCCCAGAGACAGATCGCGTAAAAATAAAAGTCAGAAAAATAAATGAAAATTTAGGTTTGAAACAGAAATTAGACTCGATAGATTATAGGTTCGAAGTCCTCGAAGGACCTGACAACATAAATAAAAAATTTATTAAGTTCTCAGACATACTATAGGATGCATTTAACGACTACTATAAATATGACCCATAAAAAGCAAACTAAACCATGGTTGCATAAATCTCTCCTAAAAGCTATACGGCAAAAACATTTAATCTACAGGGTGTCCCATAAGTCCGGCATCATAGGAAATATAATAAAAAAAAGGCAAAACAAAAGCCTTTATTTACAGAACGTGCTCAATATGTCCACCATTGTTTTCAATTCACAAATTCAGACGTGATACCCAGTCAGCAAGCACACGGTGAATGATGTCAGGAGTAATGGTGTTACATGCCCCAATAATGCGCTGCCGCAAATGTTCAACACTCCTAATTTTCTCTGCGTATACCAGCGCTTTCAAGTGGCCCCAGAGATAAAAATCTATGAGTAGAATTATCTGGATTCGTTCTTCCTTGCTCATAGACATTATGGCCTGTAGAAGGAGAAAAATATGAATTATGGTTTGTAGAAATAGAAAAATATGAATTTCTCCTATGATGCCGGACTTATGGGACACCCTGTATAAACACGTCAAAAAAAGACACATTGCCCCAAGAAATTTACATCAATTACAGATTCAAACTAAATACCCCAATCACAAATGCAAAATCAGAGAACTACACCAATAAATTTGAGGAATATAGAAGTGATTCTAAGAAACAATGGAACTTATTAATGAAACTTTACATAGGAAAAAAGAAAGTTGTTTTCCCACAAAAATAACAATAAATAATACCATTTATAACGAACCATTAGATAGAGCAAATTATCTAAATAAATATTTTGCTACCGTGGAAAAAAACAGCTGATCTCATATAGCCCTCGACACGCAGCTGCGAAGAATATTTTGATAATTATCCAGTTCATATGTTCTCCTCTCCTATATCTTTCCCAGAGATGTTAAAATGGTATTTCCACCCTTAAAACAAATCATATCACATCGATTCTATTCCAAACGCTGTTTTTAAATACTGCTCATGTACTTTCTCTCCTTTTATCAATGTTATTGAACTCATCTCTCCGTCATTGTATTTTCCCTGACGTACTTAAAAAGGTACGAATTTGTCCAATATTCAAATCAGGAGACGAATCATTACGTTCGAATTATCGACCTATATCCATCTTACCTACATTAGGAAAAATATTTGAAAAACTTGTATACACACACCTCTCGAAATATTTCGAGGAAAATAGCCTCATATCGAAGTATCAATTTGGTTTTAGGGAGGGCCATAAAACAAGCGACGCCATTTCAGCCGTATTAGACGTGCTATATAAAAACCTTAATAATAAAAGGTTCTCTTTCCTTTTGCTTATGGACCTATCAAAAAGTCTTTGATACAATCTCCCACGACATATTTATTTATAAATTATCTCATTATGGCATAAATAACGTTGCTCTTAATTGGATTAAATCATACCTACAGTATACAGCATAACATAACACCATGACCGCCGAACTAAAAATCGCACATGGAGTTCCACAAGGAAGTATTTTGGGTCTCCTACTATTTCTGATCTACGTAAATGACTTTCACAACTCTCATAACGGGAAAGGCTTCCAATATGCGGATGACACTTCCCCGATATACTCAGACCGCGATCTCAAATCCCTTACGAAATAATAAATAGAGACATCGCAAGAGTATGCGACTGGTTGAAAGCCAATAAATTATCCTTAAATAAAAACAAAACTAACTTTATGCTAATCAAAAAGGAAATTAATACCAGACTTCAATATTATTGTCGACTTGCACTCGAAATCACGCGTCACTGAAGGGAAATTATTAGGAGTTGTACTTGATGACAAACTATCCTTTCATCAACATATTGAAAATATAGATCATAAACTATCGAAATTCTCGTTTATATTAACAAAATTACATTTCCTTCCCACAAATACGCTTAAAACGCTATAGCTTTCTTTAATTTATCCACATTTCCCATACATTATTACCGCATATGGGAGTGCGTGTGATTACATCATCAACCTTTTGATCATAAACCAGAAGAGAATTATTTGAAAAGTAAACGAGAGTAATTATTATGCTCATCAGGAATCTTCAAGCAACTGCGTATATTAAAATTCAAAGCCATTTGAAATACAGATGTGTTCCCTAATGTTCAGTTACAAAATCTACTCCGACCATATTAATTGAGAATATAATGAACAATCAGATATGTCAGGAACATCAAACAAAGGTATATGGAGAGTGAATACATCTCAAAGGCAAACTATGCTCTTCAATGTAGTAGAAATTCTTACACTTAATAGCAGCGGTGGAATTATTATGGAACGATCCACCGAATGAATTAAAAACAAATCAATGCTCTCTTATATTTCATAAAGCGATTAAAACTTAACAAATTCCAAAGTTACTGAAGGCATTCCTTTCTAAAATTCTCATTATCCTTCTTCCAAAAAACCCCTCCTATCACTTTTCACCACAAATCACATTTCATTATTCTTTGTATTAAGATTCTACTAAAAGTATATGTCCGAGTCTGCATGTTCCCTTTAGGCTTTTAAGTCTATTACAAAAATCTATAAAAATCTTGTAATCATATCTAATTTTTATAATTATATAAAATTAGTAGATTTCTTTCGGCCTGTAAAGCGTGTATGCACGATTGCTAAAGGCAGTTTCACAACTGTATACAGCATCTGTATTTAATAATGGAATTATACTTATCTATAAAAACTGTGTACATTTGTAAATAAATAAATAAAAAATAATATATATATATATATATATATATATATATATATATATATATATATATATATATATATGTGTTTCCGAGTCTCATTGTGCCTGGTATCTGAATGGTCATTTCGCTCCTTATGTCTCCCTTCAAAGGCAATTTTCCCACAAATGAGGGGAAAACAGCGATAAACCGCTTTTTTCCTTCGTATAAGATACAGGATTTTAGTTTTAATTTCCTTTATATAATATATATATATATATATATATATATATATATATATACACACACACACACACACAGTATATATATATATATATATATATATATATATATATATATGTATATATATCTTATTTTCGTTTTGAATTGCCTATTAAATGTACATTGGCGCCTCAATAACGTTACTCTGTGGAAATCAAATGCGGCAATTGATTGTCCTTTGTTCTATTTCGTGATTGTGATTCTAAACAAACATGAAACAGATTACTCTCAGGAATGATCAAATCTGTCTCCAAAGTGAAACCGCTTTTATGGCATTTTCACGGGCATGGATCACCTAAACGACTTTTGACGACGTTTAATAACATCTATTATATATAAATAAATAAATATATATATATATATATATATATATATATATATATATATATATATATATATAGGCCCGGATTTAGCTATAGGCGAACTAGGCGATCGCCTAGGACCTCGCGCCAAAGGGGGCCTCGCTCAAGCCGTTTTGCGCTTTCTGTGCAAGTATTAATGATTTAGAACTCTATGAAGAACTTAAAGTACTTTGCAGGTTTATACCTGAGAAAACAGATCTCGGAAATACCCTTGTTTATATAGTGCAAAAACAACTAAGTGAGATTTATCCTAATGTTTATGTTGCACTTCGAATAGTATTAACCATCCCAGTTACTGTTGCTTCGGCTGAAAGAAGTTTCTCGCGTCTCAAACTTATTAAAACATATTTGCGTTCCACCATGTCTCAAGCGAGATTGCAATCATTAGCTATGTTATCAATAGAAAACGATATAAGAAATTCATTAGATTATTCTCAATTAATTGAAGAGTTTAGCTCGAAGAAAAGTAGAAAAGCATTGCTGTAATATTCAAGGAGCATCTGAACCAAATATTAAATCATTAATATTTAGCCTGATAAGTCGATCGCTCACTATTATAAAAAATGAAATGTCAACATCTCTTATACATCACATATGAAAAACGTTTGTATACTATGGAAAGTCATTACCTATAATATTATATAAATCTTAGAAATCATTGTCTTATATTTTCGATACAAATCTTGATTCATATTATAATTTATACTTATTTGTATGGTTTATTTATATTTCTTATACAATTTCCATGCGTGATTATTTTGGTTTGGTTTAATTTTTAAGTGCTGGCATAGTTCTGTCTATGCGGGATTCTAATATTGCTGGTATAGTACCGATAATTAAGTCCATATTTTCATATATATAGGCCTAGGGCCTCGCAATTTCTAGATCTGCCTAGGGCCTCGCAACTTCTAGATCCGGCCCTGTATATATATATATACAGTGCCCGCGAAAAGTATCCGATCACCCTTAAAATTTGTATTTTTTACATAAAAAACAATGTTTAAATGTATACTAACCTTATATTAGTATTTTGTCATCTGTCCTTTGGTTTGGATGACTTGTTCTAGACGTTTTGGCATGGATTTAATCAAGTTTTTTTGACAAACTTCCACTGATATTTCCTTGCACCATACCTTTTTGATGGCCTCTTGTAATTTTTCGACTGAACCAGTGTCGTGGCATTCAACCTTATTTTTTATTATTAGCCACAGATTTTCTATCGGATTGAGATCTGGACTATTACCAGGCCAATCCAAAATATCAAATTTATTGTCAGTAATCCATTTTGTCACTATTTTGGCCCTGTGACATGGTGCACCATCATGCATGTATGTTTTTGTCCTTTGGATTGCCATTGCCATTGGAAGTTTATCCTGTAGCATTGCTAAATACCGTGCACCATTCATAGTTGTGTTCTACGGAAGAAAATATAAGTTTCCACGCCCATAGTAACCGAAACAACCCCAAACCATCACACTTGGAGGGTGTTTCATTGTCTTTAGGGTGTATTTAGGGTCCATCCTATTTTAGCCAATAGGCCGTGAACCTTTTTTGGACAACTTCTGAATGTCAAAAATGTCGACTCATCGCTAAATAAAACCTTCTTCCAGTCATCAACAGTCCAATGAATGTATTTTTTACAAAATGCGACACGTTTTTTACGCATTTTTTCATTAATGAACGGTTTCTTAGCAGCATGGCGAGATGGTAATCCGAGTTCTTTTGGAGCCGCTCCTGGATAGTTCGTTCAGAAACACCAGATAACAAATTATTCATATTAAATTTTATTTCTTTCGCAGTTATTGTTGGGTTTTTCAATACTAAACGTTTCATAAGTTTGTCTGTTCGCGAATTTGTTTTTCTCGGTCTGCCAGATCGTTTTTTAGGGACTGGCGTGGTTAGGCCACCATTGTTCTCAGCCCGTGAAACCCATAAATTAACGGTACTTTGGGATATGTTTAATTCCTTAGCTATCTGTCTCTGTGATTTCCCACATGCATGCAAAGCAACAATAGCACCTCGACAATCACTCTTAAGTTGTTTTTTTAGCACACATTATATATAAATTTTATTTACACCACTTTCTGTAAAAAAAAAAAAAATATCAAGAAATTTACACAAACAGTGAAATCTGACAAATTTGAGACACAGCCACCCGCAACGAAGGCTACCAGAACACTAATTTGAGAATGCGTTGGATAGCTCTCATATCAGCGAGCAACCTCAAAGTTACCAGATGTCGCTAGAATAAATAGAAAGTGAATTACGTGTCTCTGAATATCAAGGGAAAATATTGTATTTTCTTGAGTGATCGGATACTTTTCGCGGGCACTGTATATATATATATATTTCCTTTGCTTCGCGAAAAATGTTTGGTCGATGTCATGTCAAACATCGACAAAAGTCGAATTTTGCTGAACCAAAATCATGACAGAAAATAAAAGAAAAAATTTGTGCCTTCAATAAAGTTACCCATTCTTCTGAACGAAAAAGAAATATATATGTTAGTTGGGCGATATTCTTTTCACATTCTTCTTGGTTATGTGGAATTGGACGAAGCTTCCTGCTCTCTCCTTGATTTTCAGTGTGTATTTTGGTGGGTTAATTTGTTCTCTCAACGAAGCGAAAGTATGTTACTTTGTACATGAAATGAGGATAATAAAAACATAGCTTACGCTGATGATGATATTAAGTCCATCAGTTAAAGATCTGTAGATTATCTCGTTTCAAATTTTGCGTAAACTTTGTGTTCAAATGTGATGATAGTTTCATTGTTACAAAAGCAAAATTAATGCATTTTCATCCCAAAACCTTTTACAAATTTTCAGACTGAATGATGAACCAATTGGACAAGTACGAGACTTTAAATATTTGGGTCATATTAGCATTACCTCCTTGAATGATAACTCGAATGTAAGAAAATAATATATGGGTGTAAAATCCTCAAATTCTGTACAAGTGAAGTTAAAGACATTCTTTTTCTTACATCTTACATTATCTTGATAGGTAGCGGCTTTGGGTTAATTATCAAAAAGGTTCTGGCAGAATCCCACCTTCGCTTTATAAGAGGTCATTTAGAATGTTGCTGTGCATATTATACTTTCAAAATGGCTCAGCATTTAATTACCCACAGTGTTTCGACCCTGCCTGAAGTAATTAGACGTTCCCAATACATTCTTATTATATGTCTTCCAAACCAGTGGCTCCCAACCTTTACTGGCTCATGGCACCCTAGTGTCATCTGTCTTTTTTTTTTCGCGGCATCCGAAGGAATTTCAACTACCATTGCTCAACATACGTTTCACCTACACACCGAAGGAATTTCGACTACCACTGCTCAACATACAGCTTCACCTCCAACACCGAAGGAATTTCGACTACCACTGCTTAACATACAGTTTCACCTCCAACACCACTTAATTTCAACCTGAGCGTGTACAGTTCCAGAATGAACGAAATAAATCGCGAATACTTCGTTTTATTTGAAATCTCCAAATTTTTAATGAAACTTTTCAATTTCCAATTAATTATTTTGTTGGAAATTTCATGAAATTTGGCGGCATCCCGACTGGGAAACTCCCGAACTATGGATGGGATTCATTGCATGAAAATGTTTGTCCGCATTTCCACTAACTTATATCGATAATATTAACTTTCATTTTCAGCTTTTAACATTAATTTTTGTAAAATGAAAATTACCATTCTGCAAATAAAACTGATAGTGTATGTATATATATGTATATATATATATACAGGGTGGGCCGTAAGTTTCCATACATAGGAAAATTAAACGTTTGTTTTTATGTTTCAGATACCCTAAGAATATTGCGTTTGACGTAAGATCTTGTTTACTGATGAAGCAAATTTTTACGTCAATGGAGAGGTTAATCGGCAAAACATACGTTATTGGAGTAATGCTAACCCTAACTGGCTGAGTCCGACGAAGATGCAAGGTGCCGGTAAAGTGATGGTGTGGGCCGGGATATGGGTGACAGAATTATTGGCCAATTTTTTTTGTCAGTGAAATCTTAATGCCGAAAGGTATCTTAACATGTTGCAAGAAGAGATTTCCCATCCCTGCTAAACGAGGAAGGTAACTTCCCAGTTTACTTCCAGCAAGATGGAGCTCCACCTCATTATGGTCTTCACGTGCGTCGGTATTTGGATCAGCAGCAGCAGTTTCCGGATGCTTGGATTGGTCGGCGTGGTCCTGTGGAGTGGCCTCCCAGATCCCCAGATCTCACCCCCCTTGATTTCTATCTTTGGGGCACTTGAAGGCCATGGTGTATCAGGAAAAGATACGAGACATAAATCATCTAAAGGAACGTATCACCAACGCCATTACAAGCATAACGTCAACTGTGCTAATGCGTGTTCATCAACAGTGGGGAACACGTATTGAAATGTGTTTTCAAAACAATGGCAACCATGTAGAGCATATTATATAAATAAAAATGGTTGTCCATAAAAAAAATGTTTATTTTTCCTATGTATGGAAACTTACGGCCCACCCTGTATATATATATATATATATATATATATATATATATATATATATATATATACAGGGTGTCCCATAAGTCCGGCATCATAGGAGAAATTCATATTTTTCTATTTCTACAAACCATAATTCATATGCTCGGGATGCCAACTTACCGTCCACCATTCTGTTCAGTGACGAGGCTGTTTTCTATGGAGATAGCGAGGTAAATCGACAGAACACCCGCTACTGGTCTCAAAACAACCCTCACTGGTATACCTCTTCAAAGGAACAAGGTACATCTCGGGTGATGGTATGGTGTGGCATTTGGAAGGATCGCATCATAGGCCCCCCTCTTTTTCGATGAACATGTCAATGTATGCTCAAGGAAGAAGCATTTCCCAGTATCTTGAACGAAGAAGGAAATTTCCCAACATGGTTCCAGCAAGACAGCGCTCCTGCACATTACAGCACCCAAGTAAGGGAATACCTGTACCAACAATTCCCTGGTCATTGGATAGGACGTCGAGGGCCTGTGGAATGGCCAGCTAGAAGCCCGGATCTCAAGCCACTAGATTTTTATCTCTTGGGCCACTTGAAAGCGCTGGTATACGCAGAGAAAATTAGGAGTATTGAACATTCGCGGCAGCGCATTATTGGGGCATGTAACACCATTACTCCTGACATCATTCACCGTGTGCTTGCTGACTGGGTATCACGTCTGAATTTGTGCATTGAAAACAATGGTGGACATATTGAGCACGTTCTGTAAATAAAAGCTTTTGTTTTGTCTTTTTTTATTATTTTTCCTATGATGCCGGACTTATGGGACACCCTGTATATATATATATATATATATATATATATAAGTGAATTGAATAAACAAACGTTGCTGGAAGAGACCAAAATAATTATGACAAACAATTAAGAGTATCTTGGCATGAAATTAATTTACATTTTTTTTTTTAAATTTAGTTTCTGAAAAAATCACAGTAACTGTCCAAATTGTAGAAAGCGAAACGCAAATTCTCTCTGAAATAAGAATTTGTTCCAACGCGACGACATTTGGAAGAGAGAAAAAATAAATATAAAGAAAGAAAAATTGTGACGGGAAAAAAAAATGCAAACAAACTGAAATACATTCGCAACCAACCTAAAATAAACGCGAATTGACTGTAATTTGATGATACGTTCCCTTCGTAATTTCTTTATGACGAGTGTCCCAGCTGCTTGCAACTGCAAACAATGTCTACACAGAATTATTTAGTAGTTTCGTTTCCAAGAAATACGCTCTCTCTCTCTCTCTCTCTCTCTCTCTAATATATATATATATATATATATATATATATATAATTATATGCATATATATATATATATATATATATATATATATATATATATATATATTATATCGGTATACGTATATACATTACATAAACCTATAAAGCCTTAAATTACAAGCGGTGATGATTTATTTGGTATAGCTTCCAAGGACGTAGGAAGGTACATCGGAATCAGCTTGAAGTTTAATTACTTTGAAAGTATACTGAAGGAAATTTATTTCGGATATAATTGAGACATTCTCGTGATCAACAGTCATGCGAAGGTTTTGTCTCGAGTTTTGCCGGTGATGGAATAGAAGGTACCTGAGTAGTTTTTTTTTATTATTAATAAGATTATTTTGTTATTTATTCGACGTAAAATCCTTTGGAGGTTAATGGCTACATGCAACCATTTTTATATGTGATTTATGTGGGTACCAGTTGCTGTCTGTCTGTCCGTCTGTTGGAGCGAGTGTAGTTTACGTCCCAAGTGTAGTTTACGTCCCCCTGACGCAAAAGGGGACACAAACTATACTAGGTCAAAGTTGGGGAACGTAAACGACACTAGGATCTTTAGGAGACATTTTTTAAATGAATCCATCAATTAATCTATTGGGGATGTTTAACCTCCTTCACAACATCTAAGGTCATATGACGGAGGGGACCTACAGCTTTACGTGGGATCCGAACCACGGGTCGCTACATAATCTGGGCGCGGAGGACGGTCTCCCATCCAACTACTACCCAGACCCAATGTCGCTTGCTGATCGCCGGGAAGCCGTGTTACGACATTGGCCACGACGACGTAGCCCATGAATCCATCAAATAAAACGTTAAAACTAACGAAAATATTACGACTAAACCTAACCAATCGTCAATATATATATATATATATGATACACACAGACCGTGCATGGAACAAGGAACTCTTCTGGGATAATTAAATCCACTATAGTCCGAATAAGTAATGGTTAATGACAAATACCATAGTTTTTCTTTTTCATGATGCTAGCCCGACGTGGGCAACGGGTCACTCGCAAAGAGGTCCCATAAATATAGCTTCCCTCACCAGCTATCTGCAAAGCAGACAGGATCCAGCTTTGGGAGGGACCATTCTGAGTTCATTCCCATCTTGAAACGGACATGTTATGTGCCTTGAAAAGTGGATGCTCAATTCTGCCAGTTGAGGTTTAAGTTTTGGTTTTTGGCTAAAAATATAATAGTTACCCCTTTTTCTTTGATGTATTCAATCTGACGTGAAGGCAGCGAGTCTTTTGCTTATATTGAGGTTCTAAATGTAGCAGGGCTAGGCTGCTTTAAACCCTAGATCCATGTCCCAAAGCTGGATCCTGTCTGCTTTGCGGATGGCTGGTGAGGGAAGCTATATTTATGGGACCTCTTTGCGAGTGACCCGTTGCCCGCGTCGGGCTAGCATCATGAAAAAGAAAAACTATGGTATTTGTCATTTACCATTACTTATTCGGACTATAGTGGATTTAATTATTCCAGAAGAGTTCCTTATTCCATGCACGGTCTGTGTGTATCATAAAAACTCAGGGGACCATTCTGAGTTCATTCCCACATTATATATATATATATATATGTGTGTGTGTTGTGTGTGTGTTTTAATATATATATATATATATATATATATATATATATATAAATAAATTGACGATTGGTTAGGTTAAATCGTAATTTTTCGTTAGTTTTAACATTTTATTTGAGTAGGTATACGCGGACAAAGTTGGGAACGCAAACTACACTAGATAATGTAGGGGAACGTAACCTACACTCCCTCTCGTCTGTTTGTTTGTTTTTTCTGTCTATCTATCTATCTATCTAGCTATATATATATATATATATATATTATATAATATATATGTATATATATATATATTGTTTGATTGATTGATTGGTTAGGAACAATATTAACTGTTCTTGAAAGAATCCTATAACAGCTTATCCTCGTATTTACATAAGGACGAAAATCATTAAAAATGGTCCTTATAAATTTTAAAATAACTCGTCGTAATTGAGGGGTCATCAAACACTTGATAAAGGAGTAAAAAAAAAAATGCTCCCTCCGAAACTTTATCAATCCCTAATGATAGCAGATCTTTTTTTCTTTGACTTTAATATATATAATGTTTATGCCGTTATATATATAAATATACATATATATATACACAGGGTGTCCCATAAGTCCGGTCTCCTAGGAAAATTGATTTTAAATTAAATTTACCAAAGAAATACATTAGAACTAAAACAAATGTTCAAATTGATGTCTTGGTTTGGGACCTTTTTTTTTTGTTGCGGGTAGAATAACGCAATTGCTAATATGGAAGTGAGTTACACTCGTGAGGAAAAGGCGTCTGGGGGGCCTTTTCTTCAAGAGTATAACTCACTCACACAAAACAAGACATCATTTGAGCATTTGTTTTAGTTCTAATGTATTTTGTAAATTTAATTTTAAAATAAATTTTCCTATGAGACCGGACTTATGGAACACCCTGTGTATATATATATATATATATATATATTCTGTTACCATTTATTTTCGGCTTTTCATTTCAACTGTGTGAACTGTTTTGACCTTTAAAAAAGTTAAAGATTCTTCATTTGTTTTGAAGAAAATGATGACTTATTAAATGTAACTTGTGACGTCATAGCTGTTGTGATTTCTATAAGTTTGACAATATTAATTTAAACGAATTCACTCCAGCTTCTCATAGTCGAATCGGTGCACTACACACACACACTGGTCGTGGTGGTGGTGTTGACTGCGTGATGGTGAAGATATATTACTGGTGGTGGTGTTGACTGCGTGATGGTAAAGATTTCTTACCGGTGGTGGGTGGGTAGTGATTGCGTGACGGTGAAGATCTCCACATCCACGCAGTAATAGATATAAGCATTTCCTTCCATAGCAATAACACTTTGTGTCTGTAAAGCTGACTATAACCTTTTGAATCTGAACATAATGGTTATTGACAATCTCGTAAGAAGAGAGATTCTCTCTTCAGTTATTCTGAATAAAGAAAATGAAAGAAAAGCTAAGGCGGGGCTGCAAATTTACCGCGACAGTTTGATCCTTCTACAAACATGCGCCAAACAGATAAAATCGGATCTCTGAATATTTTTTTACTGGAAAATCCTGCCTAATAATATATATATATATATATATATATATATATATATATATATATATATGTGTGTGTGTGTGTTGTGTGTGTGTGTGCGTGTGTATGTATGTGTGTATATGAAGCGCCCCAAACATACGCCCTCTCCCCCAACCAATGAAGCAGAAGAGAGCCGAAACTCTAAGATCGAGAATGATGCCATTTTGTTTTTTTAATTTTTTAATGTGTGTAAGATATATATATATATATATATATATATATATATATATATATATATATATATATATATATATATATATATAATATAAAATGTCATAAATATACTGTACAATAATAAAATCTAATGCAAAAAGTTAATGAAAAAACTTGAGAAAAAACTATCTAGATTATAAGACAAATTAAAAAAATAAAAAAACAACAAACCAAAATTTCAAAATTAAAAAATTTAAGAAGTTTTAAAAAAAAATTAAAATTTAAAATTTTTTTAAAAAGGACTAAAAAAGGTCAGTCCTTTTTTAATTTTTTTTTTTAAATTTTAAATTTTTTAAACTTTTTAAATTTTTAAATTTTGGTTTGTTCTGTTTTGTTTTTACTTTTTTTTTTTTTTAATTTTGTCTTATAATCTAGATAGTTTTTTTCTCAATTTTTTTTTAACTTTTTGAATTAGATTTTATTATTGTACAGTATATTTATGACATTTGTATTTACTTTAGTTATATGATTGTTTTTTAGATGCTTCTATTTAGTCACTGAAGATGGCCCCTCAGTGAACCGAAACGTTTGGCCAATAATGTTGAGAGTCGTATCTCTTGTTTTCATATTCCTATTGAGGATGAGGTTCCCGAAAAACACTTCTATCGTAACTATATTATATATTAGGGTGACAATAAAAATCGAAAGTTGGAGTTTTTTATTGGCCATTTGTTTCAATGCTGCTACTGCATGAGAAACAATGTACTGTAAATATTAGGTCATTCAGATAATATTTAAGGGTGTCTCAATGAGGTAAATAATTCTCCTTATAACACAAATTAATTGTTCATTACCTAGTAAAAAAAATTAATATTTTTTTAATTAATGTAAATAACGTTAGTTTTAGTTCATAAGTTTAAGTGCAGGCGTACTCCAATCGTAATAAGTAATTTAAAAAATATTAATGAATAAGGAGAATTATTTACCTCACTTGAGACACCCTTAAATATTATCTGAATGACCTAATATTTACAGTACATTGTTTTCTCATGTAGTAGCAGCATTGAACAAATGGCCATAAAAACTCCAACTTTCGATTTTTATTGTCACCCTAATATATATATATATATATATATATATATATATATATATATATATATATATATATATATATATATATATTATATAGTGAAGAATAGAGAAGAAGTGTGTGTATGAGAGCATGCTGGACTGTTCACAGGTACATAGATGAGCCATGGAAAAAGATCAGCTAAGGAGGACAGTGAAGGAGAAACGGGAATTCCAGCACTCCGTCCCCTGCCTAACGCCCGCCCCCCCAACTTAGGAGTATTTCACTGGTCGATTGGTGTTTACGAGGCAATATTTCTTTAAGATATAATCTAACACACTCATTTACCTTTACTCTTTCGTTCAGCGTTAAATACATTACATCCGTTTGCATAAATGAGCAAAATCAAATTTCTTAATGTCGACGTTCGACCTTATGCAAGTCGATCTTATTCCAGATCGACCTTATGCAAGTTGAACTTATGCAAGTCGATCTTATTCCAGATCGATCTTATACAAGTCGATCTTATTCCAGATCGACCTTATGCAGGTAATATGGATTTCAAATGAAAATGAAACATGTTCAAAATTTAATTGAGAATGACTAAACCATACATACTGTATATTCCAGATTTTCGATGAAAATGACCAACCT